>CAOLHI010004515.1:0-116675 GCA_948474755.1 Ctenosaura bakeri | reverse complement strand
GTGTCTAAAACTCACATGAACATGCCAATGGATATATGCAATGCAATGTGAAAATGTTTCCTAAAATACCTACAGTTGAAAATTTGCACAGAAGAATGTTATATTTATAAACATGCAAATAAAATTGCATATTATTTTGTGTGACAGGAGGAGGACTGTCATGGCTATAGGATGGAATGAGTTTCCTATTCAGATGTTTCACAGGGAAAGGGAATTGAACTTGTAGAATGCCAAATCCTATATATGGCTTCAGAAAGCTTCTAAATGGGATGCCCAAACTGATGAGAAGGTTGGCACACCTTGTGTTTTGTGTCTTTTCTATGCGACATGTGTGTGCATGCGCGTGCATGTGTACATGGTTTGGTGGAAATAAAGAAAAAATCCTCTTTCATAATTCTAGCTCTCAGGATTAGCCATGGAAATTGATTTGAAGCAGATTTTGGATAGACATAAGCAACTATTTATTCCAGAGGCACATCTAGGGTGGAACAAGTAGGATGCATGCCCTGGAAGCCAATCCCAGTAGGAGTGCAAAAAGGCCATGCATGTAGGGGTAAGGGTGGGAGTAGGGGTAAAACAGTAGGGGCACAACTGCCATGCTTGCCCTAGGCATTGTTTATGCTAGATATGCCACTGATTTATTCACATTTGAAAACCTTTGGAGAATGAATTTCCTCCTTGTTGCCCTCCCTCCAACCCCAGGGGAAATTCATTCCTCCTAGAATATTTTCCATTGCAATAATTCTACATGCCACTAGTTTTGATTTTGGAAATATACATGACATTCATAGTCTGAAGCAGCTGTATTACATTTTACACCACTAGCCAAGACTTGGATTGGTCATTGCCAAGAGTGCTACTCAAGGGGCAAATAAACTGCTAGTTGGAGAACAGAGCAATGGACTGTACAGTATGAAGAAGTAAAGAGAGTGGTTTGTGTTACAATATGTGGCTACTTCCAGGAAGTTCTCTTAGTTATAGCTGACTTGTTCTCTTCAAGGCAAGCCTAGCCAAAGCAAGTTTCCAATGGAGCAATATCCAAATATAAATATCCAAATATAAACTGCTTACATAGTGACATTTTGTCACCTTGAAGTATGTTCATTATTAACAGAGTAGTGATGGGCAATGAAAAGGAAAAAAAAAAACAGGGTTGGGGGTTGTGAGGGGAAGGGCTGGTCAAGGATAAGAAATATTTATTTTTGCCCATCACCTACCCCAGTCTTGCCATGAGTATGTAACTGTAATATTGGCAGGATATTTTTTTAAGAAATTTGTTTTAAAAACCTAAATGACAGAAGAAGCTGGCTTGGTTTAGGATGGAAGAGTAGTTGCTCTGGCCCAGAAGATGCTTCAAAATTGCCTGACACGTACATGGTGTAGTGCAGAGCTTTCCAAATGTGTATTGCAACACATTAGTGTGTCAGCTGCAGTGTGTAGGTGTGTCGCATGAACATAATGGGTGGAGGGGCTGCCTCTCTCACCACCACAGTGGGCCAGGCCCTGGTGAAGGGCCGCCTCTCCTGCCACCACCATCCCAGGGCGAGGAAGACCCCAGTGAAGGCAGTGAGGGTGCAGGTCCAGGTAGAGGGGCTGCCTCCACTTAGTGAATTACTTAGTGAATTACTTAATGAATTATTGTGTTGCAAAATGATGCATGTCTAAGAAGTGTGTCACCAACATGAAAAGTTTGGAGAGTTCTGGTGTAGTGGTTAGAGGGTTGGACTGAAACTTGGGAGACCCATGTTCAAGTTCCTCTGTGACATGGACCTCACTAAGTAAATTTGCTTTTGCCTCATGTTCAGCCTGATCTAATTTACAGGGTAGTGTGAAGATATGGTTGTGAAATTCCACGTACATCACCTTAAAAGGAAAGACAGGATATAAATGTGACCAATGTATGAGAGCCAATGTAGTGTAGTGGTTTGAGCACTGGACTACGAATCTGGAGAACAGGCTTCGATTCCTCACTTCGTCTAGAAACCCACTAGGTGATCTTGGGTGTGGTGCATACTCTCAGCCCCAGAAAACCCCATGATATGTTCACCTTAAGGTCACCATAAATCAAAATGACTTGAAGCTAGACAGCAACAAATATAGGTACAGGCATGCCTCAGTTAACAAAGCCTTTGACAAAGAAGCTGCTTTTTACAAACTCTTTTTTACATCCACGAAGCCCTCTTTTCTTCCTGTCCTCTGTCTATTTGTACATTTTTAGTAGCATCAGGAGGATAATCAAGGGGGCTGGAAAAACATAGTTTGTATCCAGGAAAAAAATGCAATGGAGTTTGAGTGGGGAAAGAACAGGATCTTCCTCTAGCGGATCCTATTATGGCTGCACGTGCCTGCCTATGACAAGTAGGAAGACAGAGGGAAACAGAAAGAGCAGCTAAGCCTGCCTCACCAGAGATCTGTAGAATGCTTTTAGAAAACCAGTCAACAGACATAGGTTTATAAGTTTGGCCACCAAAATAGAAATCATAAGAAAAGTGGAGGCCAGTGAAAGTAAAAAATAATCCCTGCATTTGTGAATAAGCCTTCAAGTGGTCTTTAGAGCATTCCAGATGTTTTTTGTTTATTTATGCAAGGCTTGTCTGACCTGGTTGTTTCATTTGATGTACTGTTAGTTTTGCATAAAAATTTTGCTGAAGCATGTTGAACGGTTATGTTTGTTGTTTGTTTGTTTGTTTGTTTATGCCTTTTGTATTCTTATCCTATTTTTCCATGCTATTTCTGCCTCTCATTCCATTTTAAAAATGGTTAAAGAAGTAAGGCATGCATCTATTTTGTTAACTGAGATCTTCCTGTGCTATTAATCAATGATAGTTAAACAGTATAGGTAAATAAATTCAAAATGAAGTATCTTAAGCTGTAATTTAGCTGTTAATTCCATACACGCTTACCTGAGACCAAGCCCCATTTAATATCTTGGGGCTTTCTTCTGAGTACACATATACATAAGATTGCACTGTTGGGTTCTGTTGAGATCTTTGGAGGAACAGTGATGCTCTAATGCAATAAACAACTGTAACCACTATGCAAGTTGAGGAAGAAAGAGTAGGTGTGGCTTCCTATGTGCTGATGCAATAGTCAAAATGCAAAGTGATGCTCTGTAGATTCTGTCACCCTCCTTGGTGTCATGACAGAAGTGAACAAAAAGTAGACTCCATCTCCACAGTTATATTTGGTTGGTGAGGTAATACAGTTGGAGTGATGGACCCCTCATCCATGGCTTTGTTATATTTTCCAAGGCATTGTCCATGTTTATGTGAATGACAGACGGTGGGTGCATATGGCCATTTTCACACTTCAATGTTATAGTGCTATTCTTCCACATTCAACATCCTATGGAATCCTGGGGTTTGCAGTTTAGGGAGGAGCATTTAGATTTCTCAGCCAGAGAGCTCTTTGGCTTCAGTAAGCTACAAACCCCAGAATTCCACAAATTGTTTAAAGTAGAATAATAGCACAATAATAATCTAGGGCAGAAATGACCAATGTGTAAAAAGGGAAAGAAGCCCCTTGGTGCCAGTTATATATCTGTCATATTGTACACTTATGGCACTTGGGTATCACTTTCACTGCCATAGTTGCATTCTATTAGAATTCTGGGATCTGTCGTTTGATGCAACACAAGAGCTGGCTGGCAGAGAAGTCTAAATGCATCACAAAACCAAAAATTCCAGCATTCAGCATCCTTGCAAGTTAAAGTGTTGCCAAACTGCTATAATTATACAGTGTGAAAGAGACTAGGTTCCGTCCCAAGGCATTGTCCCATGAGCGCAGGGATATCTTTTTTCTGGCTAATTACTTTTGTGGGCAGCTTATGGATGGTGGTAATTAATTCATCCTAAATATGGCAGCAAGCTTCTATGGTGCCTCACAGCCTTGCACAGTTTACTGTGAAGCAGCCCTCATGGGATAATTTGTTGTTTAATTATAAAAGACCACAGGACTCTCTCTTGGCCAATGAATAAAAAATACTTTTCTCCGGTTTGCTTCTGTTTAATGGTGTCCATCGGTTGTTCAGCTGAAAGATTGCCTCTCTAATCAAAAATGACACGACAGTATTTACTGAAAGTTAACAGTGGGGGTTGCTGGAATAAATAACACGGGGGTGTGGGTTTCTCTGCTCAACAGAGGCACTTAATTGTTTTAAGTATTAATACATATAGGTAGGTAACTGACCTTTGTCTTAGGCCTTACGTGTCTGAGGCAGAAATCATATGCATGCTTACTTAGGTGTTAATCCTGTTGAATACCATGACACTTCTTTTCAGTTACTATGTTTGCATTCTAACTGGATTTCATATGTTTTCTTTTCTCTTTTACTGTTGGATGTAATACATTTTAGGAAGCAATTTGCATTGGTTTGCATATAGCAAACAACACATTTCAGGGATAAAGTTAGCTATCCTGTCTGTAGTAGTTGGCAATTATATATTGGGTAAAGATACTGGTATACCACTGCTGAAAGGAACCAAGAGCACACACTATTTAACTGGTTTTAATCCAGTTTTCCATAAAGAAACTGGCAAATTCTAGGGCTTGGACAATTCTTTGTTAAAGATGGGTAGCACTCCTACCAGATTACAGTTCTCCACTTCCTTATGGCAAACTCTTGGGGTGAAATAATTCTAATATTATTGTACAGGCCTGTCAATCCATACCCTCCAACTGTCCCAATTTAGCAGAGAAAGTCCCATTAAATCTTCTGTCATCCCACTTTCCAGCTGCTTTTACAATGTCCCAGTTTGGCTTTTCTCCTCCCACTCTTCCCCTTTGTTCTCAGCTTACTTCAATTGCTTCATTCAATTAAAATGCAAAAGTAGTTTGCATTATATTCACTCAGCATGAGAGATTGGGCAGACGCTTGTTCTTCCCAGTAGGTTCAGGCAGTTCTTCCTGGTAGGTTTTGCAGCCTTTCTTAGCTTGCATGTTCTTCCTCATTTTTAACTTTTGCCATCTTGGCCACACTCTGATGTTGCTTGGGCACGTGTCCCAGTTTTCATCTGTGGAATGTTGGAGGGTACGTAAATCTTCATAGCCATCCAGCTGAATTTAAACTTTCATCTGTATATGGAGGTCCACTAGGCCTAGGTAAATGTTATCTTCTGCCTGTTATAGCGAAACCGGTAATACTATGCGGATTTGTCAGGACCCATCATGAGCACTAACATGCTGCCTGGAGGATTCTGAGAGGTAAACTCCCAAAGACAGCTTTTCCAACCTCTGGGTATAACTTTTATGTAACAGTAGAATAGAATTTGCAGTTTGTTGTAAACAAGGAATGCTTTTGTATTTCATGGAGACTTTTATTTGCCTTTACGGAGAATAGAAAAGCTGTGATAATCATGTTGCTCTTGACATCTTAATGTGCTATACAAACTGTGAGAGACATATCAGTTCTGAAGGGTAACAAAAGGAGCTTCCTAACCAAAATTATATAAGAGAGAACTTATAGAAGTCTTCTAGGTGTTTAAATCCTGTCAGCCTGTGCAGCTTCAATCTGTCTGGATTTCCTACACTGAGTGGGAGGTTGGATTCAATGGCCTTCCAACTCTTCAATTCTGTGAAAGTCCAGCCTTACCGTTCTCACCCTTCCAAATCTTTCTAGCAGCTAAGAAAGTCTGTCCCTACTTTGCTGCCAGAAAGTATCTTTGCAGGAGGAAGGAATCAGTGTTGTTAGACATTCCTGTTCCCCTGGTCAGGATCCTGAGGCCTCTTAGTTGACAAAATATTAAGGAAGAAGGGACTGGCAGGTAGGAAGACCTGGAGTAATCTTTCCACCATCACTCTCTTCAGGATCCAGCCTAGAAAACATACACTTCCTTGTGCTGCTGCAGTTTATTCCCTAGTGTGTGTATATCCATGCACAACACAGTTCTGAAGACAGAGCATAGGGAGTTATTTTGATTTCCTGCTGTTTATGTGCAAGGGATGCATTATCTATGGGCAAGGGAATCTTTATCATCTGTAGAGACCAGAGCTTGACGAAGTGAGGCTCCTGGGATACAATTCCCAGAACCTCCATTGGCCATGCTGGCTGGGCATCTGCAGCCAGCATGGCTAATGGGGATTCTGAGAGATGTAGCTGGAAAATGTAATTTTGCCAAGCCCTAAGGGAGACCACTCTTCCCCTGCCATTCTTCTATTTAAATTTTCTTGAATATCCTATCCATAAAGGCACCTCAACTTTCCTACATGAGGAAAAGTAATAAAATGGGACGGACTTATCAAAATGAATTTTAACAGGGAGAAATGTAGGGTACTACACTTAGGAAGAAAGAATGAAATGCACAGATATAGAATGGGTGGCACCTGCCTTGAAAACAGTACATGAGAAAGAGATCTAGCAGTCTTAGAGGACCACAAGGTGAACATAAGTCAACAGTGTGATGTGGCAGCTAAAAAAGTCAATGCAATTCTAGGCTGTATAAATAGGAGTATAGTGTCGAGATCAAAGGAAGTGATAATACAACTCTATTCTGGTTTGGTTAGACCTCACCTGGAATACTGTGTCCAGTTATGGGCACCACAGTTCAGGAAGTATATTGACAGGCTGGAATGTGTCCAGAAGAGGGTGACCAGAATGGCAGAAAACCTTGCCATATGAGGAGAGGCTTAGTCTGGAGAATGTTTAGTCTGGAGAAGAAAAGGTTAAGAGGCAACATGATAGCTATGTTTAAATATTTGAGAGGATGTCACATGGAGGATGGAGCAAGCCTGTTTTCTGCTGCTCCAGAGTCTAGGAGACAGAGCAATGAATTCAAACAGCAGGAAAAGAAATTCACCTAAACATCAGGAAGAACTTCCTGACAGTAAGAACCGTTCAACAGTGGAAAATAATGCCTGGGAGTGTGGTAGAATCACCCCTTTGGAGGTTTTTAAACCGAGGCTGGATGGCCGTTTGCTGGGGACACTTTGAGTGTGCATTCCTGCATGGCAGAATAGGGTTGGACTTGATGGCCATTGTGGTCTCTTCCAGCTCTATGATTCTATGACCATTTCTGCATGAGCCTCTTATAGCTCAATGATTCCACTTTCAACCTCCTATGGAAACCTGGGGTTTGCAATTTCGGGAGGGGCCGCCTATCCCCTCCTGAAACTGCAAACCCCAGGATTCCATAGGAGGTTGAAAGTGGAATCATCGCACTATAACAAGCTTGTGCGGAAATGTCCTATGATTCTGTAATACTACTGAAACACAGGTGGTATGTCACCATAGTGCTTTTAAAGCCCTGACACTGGCGATGGTGTTCGTGTTTGTTTGTGGTTTAATAAATTGTTTTTATTAAGAAAACCAGTTCTTAAAATATTTACATACGTGTCTTATAGTTTTGGCATAATACATAATGAAATCCAGGATTTGAACAGATTGTACATTGTGTAATATACATTGAACATAAAAAGGGGAAATGATTAATTATATTGATCAACTTGATAAACTGATACTAGGAAGCAAATTAGATAGAAGATATAAGAACCAGGAAAAATGGAAAAGAAAAAGATAGAGAAAAATGGTGAATAAAAGATATAGACTTCCCTGTCTGCAAAGAAATTTTGGCTTATGGTTAGATCTAAAATCCAAAAAAATCCTTCAAGTAAAGATTGATTTGGACCCAGAATCCTTCCTACTAGGTCTACCCAAATCAGATAAAAAAGAATACAAAAAAATTAATAGGCTACTCTGGCACATGTTTTCCAGAGCCAGAATAGTCTAAGCTAGGCATTGGAGATCTAACAACATTCCTATAGAACAAGAATGGATTCAAAAATTAGTTGAAATTGCAGAGATGAACAAACGTACTCATATTCTAGATGGCAAAACCAATAAGAGTTTCTGTAAAGACTGGGAACCACTTCAAAAATACTTACAAGTGATGGTGTTTGTGTTTTGAGACTGAAAGTGAATTTGAGCTCTTTTGCAGTTAATTTAGAAAGAGCACAAGCACTGTTGTGTTTCCTTCATTTTTTTCCCTTTATGTCTGTGTTTTTGTAGCTACCGGGGGCACTGAAGCAGCTGACATGAGAAAAAGACAACAGTCCCAAAATGAAGGAACATCTGCTGTGCCTCCAGCACCTGGAAACCAAAGGCCCAACAACACATGTTGCTTCTGTTGGTGTTGCTGTTGCAGCTGCTCATGGTATGTCATGCAGTCTTGTTCGGTACCATATCCAGCACAGGTAAATGACAATCAGGAGCCCTCCATTGGCAGAGATAAATGAGCCACACTGGGTGTCTTTTTTTGCACAATAAAGCAATATTTATAATCTTTTTCATGGGAAGTTTTTAATCAGAAGTTAAATGGCCACCTCTTGAGACTGTTTACTCATGGATTACTGCATGGGCAGAGGTTTGCAGTAGATGGCTCTTGGAGTTGCATGATATTTTTCTTTATTATTTTCATTTGTTGTGCACAGAGCTGTTATGGCTACCTTCAAGGTAATGTTCATGATATGGCTTTTCAGATCACTCACAGAACAATTATCATCCATCTGGGAAAATGTGGCACCTGCATTCATAGACAGCAGGAGAAAGTACATGTGTGCATTCACTTTTACATATAATTTGCAGTTCTCTAAATTTGCAGTTCTCTAAAATTGTTTTGAGAAAACTGGATTTCTCATAACAAAATTTTACTCAGATGGGCTTTTGAATAGCCTTCATCATCTGCGACTCTGTCCTAATATAACATGTTTTTGAAAAATGTTTACTTGAAAGCTCAAAATGGAGAAAAATAAATAAATAATGAAAGTTCAACCTAGCAAATATGTGCCGAAAATAAGTTTGCTCTATCTATGGCTGGGGTTGGGGTTGAAGAGGAAGGGAGGGTAGGTGGAATGAATGACAAATATGAGCAAACCCATACAGTTTATTGCTTTCTGATACAATGATGCAGAATGTATTTATAGTCTGGATGCATTTGGATCCCACTGAGATCCTTCAGTTGGCAAAGAGCTGTCATCTTAACAGGGGTCGGGGCAGGAAATTGTTACTACTCAGCGCTTCCTAAAAGAATCATCAGCTCAGGAATTCTGAGACTGAAATCAGTGTTTATTTTCTGTTTTTAAAATAACCTCAGATAATCATGTGATCTTTCTATCCCAGGCACATCCAGGGTTTCTGCCTCTGAACCTTGAAATGTAGCATGATTTATATGCATATGAACAGTCCAGTGACATTAGAGGGTGCAGGTGGATTTGTACAGCTGTTTACTTGCTGATGTCCTCTGTATGAAGCTACTTATGCTTTCTGTAAAACAATTTTACTTTCTCTTACAAGGGTGGACATGTCACTGCTCTGTTTGAAGGGATGTCCCATTCAAATTGGGTTGACAAATAAAGAACTGTAAAAAGGAGAACACAAATAAGCCTGAAAATGCCCTTCACCTGGACAGCAGTCTGAGCTAGCTAGCACACAAGTCAGCTGGTTGCACATTCTCTCACTATAGTGAGACATTTATTTCCCTATAAATTACAGAACTTATTTCTAAATTTGCATCTGTGTACATAAACTAGAAAGTTTTATGCAAATTGCTTTACTCTTTTGTCCTCTCTTTTGGTGATGCATAAATTTTCACAAGTGGAGGGGGGATCTGTGTCACTTGGTTTAATTTAATGGTGCCCTCTGTGTAATTTCAAAAGTCCTCTGGAAGTGATCAGTTCAGATTCTGAGCAAGAGCAATCTGACCTCTTCCTAGCAGTCCACAGGGAGGAGAAAGAGAGGAGAGGGCAGAGAGATTTATGAGCAGGGACATACTTACAGGAGAGACAAAATAAGTACATTACCCCTCAAAATGAAAATGTCCTTCAGTCTCCAAATTTCTGGCATTGTGGAGAATATCATTCATACCAAAACTCTTCTGTATGCTGTGTTCACATTCCCTTAGTAACTTTGCTTGCCCCCTTCTTGAATACCTAAACTATATTTCTAAATGCTTGACTGAAATTTTGCCTTACCTCAATGCTATAAATATGAGGACTGAAGGGAAATTTCATTAGAGGATAGAGTTCTTATTGTGGGGGATTGTGCCCTCATTTTGTGCCCTATAGCTACATCACTGGAAAAAGAGAGATAGAAAAAAGGAGCAACAGATGCAGAAAGCCAAAAAAGGGAGTGACTCCCTCTCACTGCTGCCTTCAGCTGCACTCAGTGAAACAGAGAGATCCCACTAGAGAAGTCTCCTTACCTCTCCCTCATTATAATCAAGAAAGATGCCCAGAATGGTGATGGAAAAAGGTGCAGGACTGTGCAGACAGAAGCAAGCTTTATTCTCCATGATTGAGATCACCAGGACAGGGAGCATCCCATTGAGACTCCTGAATTCACCATTCTACTTTGTCCTATGGAAGTGAAAGGATGCCATTTTGTCCCGTGGACAACAAGATAAAGTGCCGAATGAGGAAATACAGGTCATTTCCGCGCTAGACTGTTATAGCACTAAGATTCCACTTTCAACAACCTATGGAATCCTGGGGTTTGCAGTTTAGGGAGGGGCTGATTGGCCCCTCCCTAAACTGCAAACTTCTGGATTCCATAGGATGTTGAAAGTGGAATCATAGCACTAGAACAGTCTAGTGCGGAAATGGCAACACTTGAAACAAAGTGTTCCCTGACACTGGGCTGGCGCTCACTGAGTCTCCAGGCACTACTTTTACAGTCTCTTTGTGCTTCTAAAATACATAGAGTAAAAGCAAATGTGGGGGAAGCAAACCTTTCTGTTGCAGCATTTTTCTTTAGGTTCTGAAAACAGCTGTAACAGTGAATTGCCATAGGCTTTCACTCATCCAGTTAATGTGATCCCAAGGGTGCACTAAAACATGGATTTCTGGCATGTGAGCTGAATTTTGGTGCTTAGTGCAGCAGTTGTACTATTAAAAAAAAAAAGGATTCCAGAAAGATAGTCACGTTAGTCCATGGGAGGGGAGGAGGAGGAGGAGGAGGAGGAGGAGGAGGAGGAAGAAGAAGAAGAAGAGAAGAAGAAGAAGAAGAAGAAGAAGAAGAAGAAGAAGAAGAAGAAGAAAAAGAGAGGAGGAGGAGGAGGAGGAGGAGGAAGAAGAAGAAGAAAGGAAAATTCACAGTTGTGGCATAAAGTATCTTTAATTTTTAAGAATCAGCTGAAATATGCAAGCTTTCCAGTTCTCCAGATCTTTTCATCAAGCTAGATGATACCAAAAATTTAGGAGATGGGAGAAGACTTCCCCTTTATGCTTTTGTATCACTTATCTTGATGAGGAGTTTTTGAGAAAGTGAAAATTCACATATACCGGTGACATTTCAGTGAATCCTAGCACTTGAGAGTTTACCATGTTGGATTCTAATTTATTATTATTGTATTCCAGTTTATCTAATTCTTTTCCCATCCCACTGTTTACCAGCACTTTGCAGTCTTCTGATCATTAGGACTTGGGTGTGAGCTGCTTCACCCAAAGCAAAGAGATGGCCACCAGTGCATAATTTTGTGTGCGTGTGGCAAGCCATTATGTGTGAAGAACTCTCCTCAGATTGTTCTGAGAGTTCTCAAAAACCCTGTTGAGCAGCCCTCTGGGGAGGTGCTTTGTACAGGTTCATGGCCAGTGGAGCAGATTCTCTGAGTGGTTACATGTCCACCTGTTGCCACTATAGGTGTGAATGGGACCTTCATTATATGGTGAAGCAACCACATAACCATTTCACCCTATGGCCAGACTTAATACATACACAAGCAATCAACTCATATTTAAGTAGAAGATGGATCTATTAGTTAATGGCTATTAGTCACGATTGATATGTATATATTCCTTCTAATATTAGAAGCCGCTTCTAGTATTACCATACCCTTCAACTCTCCTGAGTTGACAGGGACAATCCCAATGAATCCTCAGTTGTCCCATTTTTTCAGCTAGTTTTAAAATGTCCCAGTTTCCCTTTTCTGCTATCACCATCTTCCAGGGCAAACTGAGTTCAAAGTGCAAAAGTAGTTTGTACTCAATAAACTCAGCAGGAGGAGAGGAGAGGAGAGGAGAGGAAAGGGTGGAATATTACCCTTCTCAGAAGACTAGGGCAAAAGCAAACTATTGCAACCTCTTTTAGCTTGCGTGTCCTTCCTCATTAATAACTTTTGCCATCCTGACCACACTCTGATGTTGCTTAGCCATATGTATCCTGGTTTTCATCTGTGAAATGTCGGAAGGTGTGAAATACCAGTCGCTAGGCTACATGACCAAGAGGGTAGTACTGCATTCATGAGCAGCTCGTGCATTTCCCATGGGTATCTGTTTGGCCACTGGGAACAGAATGCTGGACCAAATAGAACTTTGCTCTGATCTAGGTTTGCCCTTCTTGTGTTTTTAAGTGCCATGCCAGGGTCATGTGAATTGCTCCTCAGCAATTCTGGGAATGGAGTGGGGAAACTGGAATTTATGAAGCCACTTTTGTTCTCATCACCTTTGCATGAGATGGGAAGAACAAGGACTCTAAGGTAAATGAACAGCTGGATGGGGGTATGCTCCTCTGTTACATGTTGCTCAAGAACCGCTCAGAACTATAAGTTAAAAGAATTTTAACTCCCCCCCCCAGTCTTTGAAAGCAAGCTGAATTTATTTACATTAATAATACTTCTCTGGGAAACTTTTAAGCACACAGTTGTTCTTTTTTTTATTTAAGTGTTTTCCTTGGCAAGGCTCCAAAACAGCACGGTGCCCATATATTAGCTTCTCGATATTCAGTGTCTACAGAACAGTATTCATTACTTCCCAGTTCTTTTGTTTATTTGTAAGTTGCAATAATGTTTGTCAACACTGATAATTTACTATTAGGAATACAAAATTCCTGTGAGAGTTAGGGCAAGCCTATCTGAATGTCTGCTTTTTTTTTTTTAAATGATGTTAGCAAAGTTAAATTCAAGGTTGTGGTGGAAATGCCATTGCTGACGATTCTTAGAAACAGATTGGACAAAAGTATGGAAAAAGAACGTAAGGAGAAACAGATTGGATGGCCTAATAACTTTCTCTTCCATCTCTGTCTTTTGAGATTGAAGAGGTTTTCTTTTTTTAAAACGATATTTTTAAAGACGCAGCAGTCAGAGAATAATATGAAGCAGAGCTCTGCATTGATTAATATCACAGCTTGGTGAAGGCTTTTTTTTTTAAATGGATTGCAAGACCCAGAATCCCACAGCAGAGAGCAGTGTTGTTGGGGGGTGCTGGGACTTGTAGTCTAATAAGTAACATCAAAATTGACTGGAAAGTCTCTCTTAATTACTGCTTAAATTTACATATTACAACAGGTGGGACAGTTACTAAGCTCTGTCTGCTATGCTATAGAAGTTGCCTTAATACGTTCTGTTTTCAATCATGTAGTGATTGAAATATTATTGTAATTATTGTTATATTATTGAAATATTAATATAGTGACACATAAATCCAAGGTGATTTCAATCATCTTTGCTTGTTTGCTTGTTGTATTTAGATCCAACCTTTCTTCTAGTGAGTACAAGGTACCAAATATGACTTTCTTCCTCCCTGGTTGATCTTCCTTATATGCCTATAATGTTGGTTGGACTTAGATAGAGTATCTGGCCCAAAGTCACTGTTTTATGTCTTAGTAGGAACTTGAACCAGGTTTCCCAAGTCTCAGGCTTCTAACCACTACACCACAATGGCTCCAGCTGAAAAAGCAATTGATAGGAATTCTCTTCTAAGTAAGCAAATTTCTTTAGTGCAGTTGGTGACCATGTAGTGCTGGCAAGATAAAGAAGTTCCAAAGCTGTGATGGCAGCAGCTGCTGTTGCTGCTAAAGACAGGATTTACGTCCTGGCATAGAGAAGGCACATTATCTTGCCTCAATCTTAACATCATGTGATTTCATTCTATAATTTACTGACCTAGCACAGTAGCTTATAAGACTGGTTGCTTTCTCTTTTTTTTTAAACTGAAGTTCATTTCACATGCTATTCGTATTTGTACCCAGAGCCCAAGGTGTGCATTTCTCAGTTCCAACTGTTTGGACATTGAAGAACGCTCACAGGAGACATTTCAGCTCATTCTGTATCTTCTATAGTTCTCTCTGATGGTCTCACTTGACTATTTTGCATGTGGGATTTGTAATGAAGGAGGGATGGCACCCCTGGAGGAGGATCCAGATGCTGAGCATCTCTGTAGGAGCAGGGGAGAGGAAATGCTGATGGACACAATCATGAGAATCCACAAGACCACATCAGAACACAGAGACAGAGAAATATATACCCAATCAGAGCATTGCCATTGAATAGTCACATTTATAGAGAAATGCATGATGTGGATAAGCCAACAGAATGTCAAAGATTTGAGAATTTCAGGCTGAGCTCAAAGTTTGTGGAAAATTTTTGCTTAAAATTACAGGACAGGATAAAAGGGATTCCCACCCCAAGCTGAGGAAGGATAACTACTTTTTAGAAAAAATCAGTTTACATTTTTTTAAAAAAAAATTGTTTATATTTTAACCACTGCTTCAAATGCCAGCCACTGCATCCTCCCATTACCAGAATGCCTCTGAAATGTACATGTAAAATCAATAGTAACAGGTTAAAACAATAGAAAATAATTTAAATAGATTAAAACAAAGTAAACCCATTAATGAGTGAAAGCAGGTCTAAAAGACTAGACAGTTTAAAATCTATGTGCAGAGCATTTGAACAGCAAACAGTACATTTTCTACTTTAATTTTAATAGTTCACTGTTCAGTTTAAAGAACAGGCCTTCTTCCACATTCGCGGGTTTGACATTTGCGGATTTGATTATTCGTGAGGCACGCATGTGCCTTCCCCCCTCCCCATTCCCTTCTGTTTGGCCAGGTGCAGAGAGGGAAGGCAAGTGCCCAGACAAAAGGCAAGTAAATGGGGGAAGGGGGAGGACATACAATCATCTTCCTTCTCTCCTCTGGAGCTCCCCCTCCCATTCCTTTTCCTCTGTCCTTGGCACTGATAACTCGTGTTGAGGCAAAAGGCAAGGGAATGGGGGAAGGTCCATGTAAGCCATCCTTCTCCCCTCCAGAGCTTCCCTTCCCATTTCCTTGCCTCTGGTCCTGGTGCAAAATAGGCAGGAGAATGGGGGGGGCAGAAGGGAATGGGAGGGGGATTGTGAGGGGGGAGTTATTTGCATTTTTTCAATTTTTGTGAGGGTACTGTGTTCCAAACCCTCACGAATGTAGAAAGAAGAAAGAAATGATGCCACTGCCGGTCGTAAGCACACACACCCCACCCATGATAATCACCCTTGAAATTCTCCCCCTCCATCACTGAAATTGTCACCATGCCTAACCCCCATTTTTGCAACTCATAAATGGAATCACAGAAATAGGGCAACACTTCAAAACAACCCTATACCACCTAAAAACCCCACAGAACCACTCACTTTGATGGCTATTTTATAGAGGTAGAGGAAAGCAAAGATTGAAATGGAGAAAGTGCTTTTGCATGGCTTGCATTGGGATCTGTCCTCCATGTCAGGGCTGCTAGTTCAGAATTGTGTCAGGCCCTGAAGTTTCTGGGCCAAAATCTGAGACCTAGGGACAGCCCCTGATGTTGTCGTGAACTGTTATACATGAAGTACCAACCACAATTGCTTACACCTTCTCATTCAATCACAGAGACAGTAAGAGGGATGATATGGGGAGGGGAGCTTATTTTCCAATTTGGAATAAGGACAGAAATCTGGTATAAGGAACGGTTCCCAGAGCAAGGTGAAATGAGATTTCATTCTCTCTTATTTGGGGAGACAGGACAGGGAATGCTTAATCTAGCCTACTTGCTTCTATTGAGAAGACAGATGCAGAGCATAGTGTGAGCCCTGGCACTACGGCATCTTGGAGGGCAGAAGGAAACAAACCAATAACTACATAGAGTCTGGAGAGTCTTTGCAAAGTGTAGCAAGGAATAAATGTAGCCTTGCAAATTGTAGCAGGCTGCTTCATTAGCTAGGTGAGTTGGAGGTTTTCACACAGCCCTTTCTGCATGCGAGGAGCTGTGCCCGCCAAAGTAGAAAATAGAAAATTGGCTGCCTCGTGTCCTGCCTGGAGATGACTCAGGGAAACTGGAGATTCAGGGCTAAGCCCCGAAACTGGGCAACCCTCATCCACGTCAAACATTGGACCACAGTGTATTTCTATGGGTTGTATCCATTTACATTGACAGTTTGGTTCCCTTCCCAGCAGAGGTGTATAAAGCCTGTGCGCCATAGAGATTGAACATTTTCATAGCATCAGTCTTCCTTGGGGCTACAGCTGCCTTGTTGGGAATGTTCAATGTCATGTGATGTTTAATTTTTGCATTTATGCCTGTCTCCATTTAAATCAGTGAACAAACCTAAAATCTTCTGTTTACACAGCAACTGATAGTTAAATATCTTCAGTTAAAATTCGTTGGTTAGTGGGCAGTAAATTTTTGACCTCAGTATAAGCATTAGTTTTGGCATGCAAACAGCTATCTGTTTAAAAGAGCCCGTAATACTTCTGTCTTTTAAACCACTTTAATAATAGGCAACTTAATACTTCATAATGCCGCAAGAGTTCTTAGCCAGCAATGTAGACCTAGTAATGGAAATTTAAGGACTAAGCAAAAATGTCATTTCATAAAAAGACAAATACCCCTTCTTATTAACTTTTTTCCTGCTTGGAAAAGTAAATCACTCTGCTGAATCAAGATGCTACATATTATAGTGAACCTTTTCAAGTAAGGAAAGATTGGTCTGCTAACTAAGTACCATTTGGATATTTTTTTATTTTAAAAAGATGTATATGGTATATGGATGGGAAGAATATATATTATTTGTTCCCAGGTTGAAAAATTGAGCGCCCAACCTCATTGAGAAGAATAATAGACCACTGAAAATTTTGCACAATTTCCTCTCCATGTTCAAACATTCTCAAGTGTTGCAGAGGAATTACTCTACATAGAAAAAAATGTGGGTTCCTTTCTTTTCCTGCACAGAAAGCAGGGTTACTGTGCAAAAATCCCATATGTTTTTTGACACAGAATGAATCCTCTGGAAAACATTGGGACATTTCAATATGGGAATAATACTGCAGAGGAGTATTTGTGGGGGGGGGTCTTAACTACCATAATAATTCATCCCCCAAGTAAAGATGAAATAGTTGAGGATAGTAGTGATATACATGGTAGAATTATCTTGGAGTCTATATTACTTAGGATGCAGGTGAGGAAATGTTCCTTTTCATATCAGAAACTCTCTGCCTCTGGAAAGGTAACATATCTAAGATAGGTTAACTTCACACTGCACAATTATAGAATCATAGAAATTTAGAGTTGGAAGAGACCACACGGGCCATCCAGTCCAACCCCCCACCATGCAGGAACACCCTCAAAGCACTCCCAACAGATGGCCATCAAGCCTCTGCTTAAAAACCTCCAAGGAAGGAGCTTCCACTACACTCCCAGGCAGCAGATTCCACTGCCGGACAGCCCTGACCGTCAGGAAGTTCTTCCTGAGATTCAGGTGGAATCTCCTTTCCTGCAGCTTGAATCCCTTGCTCCTTGTTCTGGCCTCTGGAGCAGCAGAAAACAAGCCCTCTCCTTCCTCTACATGGCATGCTACATTATAGCAATTGGGTACCATTTTAACTGCCATAACTCTGTTTTACATAATCCTGGGATTTGTATATTGGATTTAGAATTCTCTAGGCAACACACATGAATTGCAGCAGTGGAACTCTCTTGCAGAGAATTCTAAGAATCTCATGAAACTATAGATCCTAAACTTCTAAAGCAAAGGAGCCGTAAAAGTTACACTGGTATCAAAGTACTATAATTGAGTACTATGGATACACCATCTAGCCTGCTTTTTCTTTCAGAATGCTTAATGTACAAGGAATCTGACATTCAGTCATACAATCATCCACTTGTATTCTAAAACCATGACTGATCAAGTATTGTTTTTGTTGCCCTTTGATATGAATATTTAATTGATGATGATCACAATCCATCTTGTAAGGAGTAGATTGATAGGAATCAAGGATATGTGAGTTAGGCCTGGCATCAATGAAAAAACAAGCATGTAATTCTGTTGTTGATGTTTTGTGCCTTCAAGTTGGTTTGGACATATGTGGTGATTCTAAAGCAAATGTATCACGGGGTTTTCTGGATCTGAGTACGTGTGCAAAACTCAAGGTCCCCCAGTGGATTCCAGTAGGAAATTGAACTCTGATCTCCAAAATTATAGCCCACACTCAAACCACCATACC
Source organism: Ctenosaura bakeri (assembly GCA_948474755.1). Taxonomy (NCBI): domain Eukaryota; kingdom Metazoa; phylum Chordata; class Lepidosauria; order Squamata; family Iguanidae; genus Ctenosaura; species Ctenosaura bakeri. Next base: position 98,455 of record CAOLHI010004515.1, on the reverse strand, counting down.
ACATGTGTCAAACAGAAGGCCTGCAGGCTGAATCCAGCCTGCCAGGCCATTTCATGTGGCCCTTACACCTCTCCTGCAGCTGTGGCACTCACCCCACCTGGCGAGCCTGATCCCCATATTGTGGGCCCCTGGCTGCTGGTATTCTGAAGAGGAGCCCAGCAGCCAGCATTTGTGATCTATGTCTACTTCTGACTGTCCCCCTGTCCAAGTCTCGCCATCAGAGCATTGCTGCAGGTTGCCATGGCAATGCTCCACACGGTTCGCAAGAGTTGGACAGAGGAGCAGCAGAAGTAGAAGTAGATTGTGAGTGCTGGCTGCTGGGCACCTCTTCAGAATACTGGCAGCCGGGGTCCTGCAATGTGGGGATTGTGTTCACCAGGTGCAGAGAGGGGTGGGGGGCAGAAAAACCCACAGGGGAGGGGGGATCAGAAAGAGGCACAGAGAGGGTCTCAACAGGGACCAAAAGGCTAAACAAAATTAATGTAATAAGCAGTGCTTGGTAATATTTGTCTGATGATTAAAAAAAAACTTTCTGTTTTCAAAACTCATTTTTCAATAAATTGTACAATAGTTGTACTCTTGAATATCTGCTTGCCATTATTTTTCCTAGACTTCTAGTTTCAGAGCTAGTTATTACTAAAACCAATAATAATTGAATGCAGAGGCAGTTATTTAATATGATAAAAGCATAGATACATTTATATAGTCTTACAGATACAACTGGCCCTTTGAGGGCAACCATAATGCTGATGTGGCCCTAGATGAAATTGAGTTTGACACCCCTACACTACACTATGCTGGCATTCTCTACCCTATTATAAAATATAAGGGAAAGTGATGGCTGTCTTCTGATCTACTGTCTGTAGGCAGACGGCAAGGCACCCAGGGAAGAAGCTATGCAGGGAATCTGGGAATATAAGTCTACTTGCTCGCTCTATCTATCTATCTATCTATCTATCTATCTATCTATCTATCTATCTATCTATTTAAAATGCAAAAGTATGTCAGCAAGGGATCTTCTGCTCTCTCACCAGCTATTTCCTGCTTAAATCAGTCCATTTCCTAATCTGAGAACTCTATTGATAGAATGAGTGAAGAAGTATCAAAAGTGTAGGCATGTGATTATACAGCTTGTGTTGCAGTAAAAAAGACATGATGATCATTGGTTACAGGAAATAATATATTGCTTGAGTGACAGGAAGAAGGAATTATAGAGAAGATTTCTTTGTCTAATTTTTTTTTTTTTACTGATTTCTGATTTCAGCTGGCTGAAGTTCTACCGTAATAATGGTGGTTGGTTTTCCCCCCTCAATAGAAATAAGAGCCATCATTTCTAATTCTGTAGCCATGCCAATCTGTCATTCTCTCTAGTGCATGAGAATTATGTGACCCTCAGATGGTGTTGGTCTGCGTCTCCCAGCATTCCTCGCGATCGGCTGTGCTGGCCAAAGTTGCTGGGAATTTTAACCCAGCAACATCTAGAGGGGCACAAAATCCCCTGCTCTAAAAGGGCTACAGTAGTCCCTGGTTGAGGTGGCCCTTCTGAGATAGTCAAAACCCTTAATTCTTCCACAGCTATGACATCTGCAGCAGAATAGGTATGTTTCTGACAATTACCAGCCTCCTGTTAGTGACATATACCAGTGTAATTCTACCTTCTGTTTACATGTTTTGTTTTGTTTTGTTATCTGCGGACACTGGCATTCCCTTCTTCCCTCCACAGTGACCAAGGCCACCAGCCAGAACTCACTGTTGAGCTGCAATAGTTGCCCCCAGTGGCCACTCCATTGCTGGTAGAGGGCAGAATGGATCAGAGAAGTGTCTGACAGTTGGTGTCTGTCTTCCCCTAGCCAAATGTGGATTGATTACATCAATGGTTGATGTCTCCAGAGAACCCAGCACATCTTAAAAGATGATATCCTCAGTCTACATCTGGCTATGGGAACAACATAGCAAGACAAGTCTCTCCACTCTCCATCAGGAATTGAATGAATAGCCATTGGGAGAGTGCTATTACTGAGACATTGTGAGTCCTGGGGCTGGTGACAGGGGTGACACAGTGGAGTTCCACATGTAGTACTCTTGTGCTGAGTGACTATGTAAAATCTCAGTCAATGACTACTAAACATAGGGCCTTTCCGCACTACATGATTATTGTAGTGTAATTCCACTTTAACTAACATGGCTGCCACCTATGGAATACTGGGGTTCGTAGTCGTGGGAGGTACTGGAGTTCTCTAGCTGAGAATTCTAAATATCCCTGCCTAAACTGCAAATCCCATGATTCCACAGAACAGAATGGTGGCAATTACAGTGGAATCATACTGCAATGATTGTGTACTTAGTATTACAGCTTGGAGTCATCATACCATCTTTATACCACCTCAGCTGGAAATGCTCAATTCATCTTCCTAACATATCTAACAAGATTTGCCATTTCTCCAAAGATTAGTCCATTAAGATAAGGAACCAGCTGATGGGATTAGCTATATGAAATAACAAAGACAAAAACAACATTTTCAAGTCACTAATTCCACCAGGTAGCACCAGAGTATTCTGCCTTGCTTCTTACCTTTTATATCTATAAAAGGCTGGGCCATGGTCCCCTTATTGTAGATGTTCTCCACTAATTACATTACGCCACCTGTCTTGAAGCAGTGGCAAAGCTCAACTGCTTCCTTTTTCTATCCCTCAGTAAGGTGCTGAGGAGTCATAATTTCCTCCTTTGAAAACAGGAACCATAAAAAGTGTGCCAGATGGATTCCAGGGACACAGTCTTTATTTCCATTACTTTTTCCAGTGGGAAAGAGAACAAAAGCAAAGTTCTGCATAAAAGTTTTGTATCACTTTGGTGGAGAGAAGTAAAGTCTGAAATCTTAGTTTTTCAAAGTGAATTGTAGGCTCTTTACTTTCAAAGTGATCGATAGTTTTGTTTGAGGCTGTTGCTGTCTGGGGATTCTGGGAGCTGTAGTCTGAAAAAGTAATTTTGCTCAAGTTCTGCTCAAGACCAGATGTATTTTTGTCCTACAATGGCAGGGAGCCAATGCTGGAACCAGGTGATCCCCAAAGCCTGCAGGATGTTCACCAAGTGTTTGGAGTCAGCAAGCGTCACTGTTGGCAAGAAAGCCCTTCTTTCTGGTTTTGTAATTTGCTTCAAACTTCAATAATAGCCTGAAATCTTTTCTTTCTGACCTTGTTACACAAACATTTATTTTTATTTTAAAAGAATATTTCCCTTGTATGGCTTGAACAGCTAAAGGAGTTATAAAAAGGTACACGATCCATGCAATTGTCATTATTTTCACAGTGAATCTGTGAAATGTCTGACAGTTATATGCATATTTTTAAAGGCCTCCATATTTTAAAAAATCTCCAAGTCTTGTCATCTATCCTTCATTAGGAACCTGGTTTTTGTCTTTTTTTTTTCTTTATTCAAATATAGCTGTCAATATTACATTTGAGGCACTCACATTATTTATAAAGATGGTCTGTGCATACTATGTTATCAGACATAGCTGGATAATTTTTGCAGAGGGCTGTTTGAAAAAGGAACTGACACAGTGTACAGTTACACTCATCAAACTTGTGCCTCCTGTCAACAGATAGTATTGTTTTAAAAATGGTAAAATCTATTTGCCTAAACACAACAAAAAGAATCTAAGAAATTCAAGGGTGGGAGTATTGTCCCAGGAAAGGAAATAAGATGGTAAAAGGTTTGGAAACTAAGCCCTAGGAGGAATGGCTAAAGGAACTGGGTATGTGTAGCTTAGAAATGAGAAGACAGAGAGGTGGTATGGTAGTCATCCTTAAATATCTGAAGGGATGTTGTGAAAAAAAAAAAAAAATGGAGCAAGCCGGTTTTCTGCTGCTCCAGAGAGTAGATTCAAATTGAAAGAAAAGAGATTTTCCAAAACATTAGGAAGAGCTTCCTGATAGTAAGAGCTGTTTGACAATGGCATGGACTAGCCCCAGAATGCAGTGGACTTCTTTGGAGGCCTTTAAACAGAGGTTGGATGGCCATCTCTCAGGAGTGCTTTCATGGTTGGTGGGGAAGTAGACTAGATGGCCTTTGCAGTCCTTTCCAATTCTGTGATTTTGTCATTCAGTGCTTCTCTGAAAGAAGAGGTGAGGAACATCCAGCTAGCAAGTGGATATGATGCTCTTCTTATTTTGTGTCCCGCTTTAGCTTTTTCTTTTTATGTTCTGCTGTTTTCTGTGGTCATTTAAGGAAGATGACAAAATATTTAAAGGTATTTTCATCACTCTAGAGACTTTAGAGATATTTTGCAGGCCGTTGCATGAAACTGAGAGGTGCACTTTGCAAGCTGTTTCACAGAATACAGCTGTGCACTTCACAAGCTTCTGCTTGGAAATTCCAACACCCTGTTTGCAAGCTGTTGTGTGAACTTTCCTATACCCTTTGTCTGCTATGTAGTTTTTATACCTGGCTGGAAAATGCCATTCATTAAATTCAAATTGCAGTGCAATGTAATTATACCTTCATTATTGGGACAAGGGAATTAGTAACAACTTAATCATTATTTGTGTCCTGCTTCTTTCAAGCTTTGTGTGCACTTGAACACAAACAGACAAATCCTTCAGAACACATTGCATACCAGTTCTGTTTAAAAATGGGAACTTTGAAGATAACTTAAACCTGACTAGAAGCATGGTTATTCTTATATTTCCTGTTCTTTGATCCAGGCCATTTCTGCACCACACTGTTATGGTGCTATTATTCCACTTTCAACATCCTATGGAATCCTGGGGTCTGCAGTTTAGGGAGGGACCTTTAGAATTCTCAGCCAGAGAGCTCTATGACTTCAGTAAACAACAACCCCAGAATTCCATAGGATGTTGAAAGTGGAATAATAGCACTATAATAGTGTAGTGTGGAAATAGTATCAGAACACTGCAATTAAAGTAACACTCTTGGAATTGGTAGAACTGTGACACTGTCTCCCCTATATTTTAATAATGGCTCCATTCCTTGGAGCTAACACTATGGCCCTTTCCTCATGTGGCGGGGGGGAATGCCCGAAAACACCCGAAAACGGAGCTTACCAGCGGCTGGGAGAGTACGTCGCCACGCGGAGCAGCGCAAGCTCGCTGCTCTGCAGTCCTCCGGCATCCCAAATGGTGGCTTCCGGTTGCTGGACGACAGAGCGGCACGGGGTTGTGCGCTCCGTGTTTTTTAAAAACCTATAAAAAGAGGTTTTTAAAAAACACACCGCGCCACCAGTTCTGGTCACTCCTGCGTGGATTGAGGTGTGGAACTACAAAAAGTAGTCCACCCCAGTCCACTCTATGGTGCAGAAGACCTCCATTGGAGGTCACTCTGCACCATTTTAAAATACTAATGCGGAAATGGCCAACAATGTGAGTTGTCAACAGAAATGATCAAAATATCATTTGTCAATAATCTGCTATCATCAGGCAGAGATAACATAAACTTTGTACACACTTTACTCAGGAATTGTACAAAGAACACATACACAAAGAATGAACCAACATATATGGAGAAGTTTTGCAGGTGTGAATTATGACTATTATGTTTTGAGCCAACTTAAGATTTCCTTTCAGTTGAACAATGACCAGCAGCCTGGGTGTGGTTCACTTATTGATGGGACCTAGCTCACCCCCTCCAATCAAATATTTACTCTTCAAATATTGTGGCTGAGAAATTGTTTTCAGGGAGTGGTGTGGAAATTGAGTAATCTGGCCTACTGAAAATAGTGAAAATATTAATCTTTTCTCTGATAGAACAGTTGAATTTTGACCTTTCATGTTAGTCAGATTTTATGCCAAAATTTTAGTTTGATGGATGTGTCTGCTTCATTAAAGAAAGACCTGGTTATGGTTAAGAGCGGCCCTTTAAAAAAAAAGAAGAAGAAGACTGCACAGAGTGTGGATTACAACTCCCAGGCTCCCAGGGAGTCTAGGAGCCAGGGGGTCTGAGAGCTTTAGTCCAAAAAATAAACTTTCTGTGTCATAGGAATGTCCAAGCCAGCTGCTAAACTTGCTGCTGTCAACAGGGACACTTTCGTAATTTATGATTCCACTTTGGTAGCCATCATCATTATCATCATCATCATCAATATTTCATTTGTTACCCACTTTTCCCCAAGGCTTTAAGCAGGGTATAGCATAGATAGTACAAAAAAAAAGTGATAATTAAAATACACTAAAGCACTTAAAATACAAACATTTCAATACAAATATGCTATAATTAAATCATAATTAAAAGTACAAGTACAATTAAAGGCAGACTGGGTAGGCAGCCATGTTTCCATCCCATGTATTCCTAGGACTGGCACTTTAGAGCAGTGTGTTTAAAATGCTCAGCCAGAGAACTGTGGCCCCCAAAGAACTACAAATTCCAGGATTCTATACAATGGAACCCTGGCAGTTATACTAGAATCATATTGCTATATTTGGTAGTGTGAAAAGCCCTCAGGTTTGTTTCAAAGGTGCATGGTGCAGTGAGCTTCCTCAGTATCTGGATGGAAGATTGACTGGCAATCCCATGTGCACTGACCTGAGTCTCGTAGAAGAAACAGAGGGGATTAAAAACTAATCAAATAAGGAAAGAAAAATTACATAACCTACTTTGGAAACCATCCTCTACTGGTTTCAAAGAATCATGTTCTTAGCAACTGTGCTCAAAATGTTATTTTGACTATAACTCCCAGAACCCCCCTGGCCACCACAGATAGTGGCTCTGCTAGCTGAGGGATTCTTGGAGATTGTAATCTCAGGTAACTGAATGGATGGATGGATGGATGGATGGATGGATGGATGGATGAATATGTAAATCCTTTTGAAACACTGTGTCACTAGCCAAGGCCTACTCACTGTTTTTAGGTCCCAGAATTAATGTCTATAATGACAAATGACTGTAAATAAAAATCAATGATGATCATTTTGGGGGTTAGAGAAGATAAGCCTCAATTTAAGCATCAAAATTAACACTTGTTTCTGGGAACACAGGCCATTTCTGCACGAGACTGTTATGGCACTATGATTCCACTTTAAACATCCTATGGAATCCTGGGGTTTGCAGTTTAGGGAGGGGCCAGCCAGCCCCTCCCTAAACTGCAAACCCCAGGATTCCACAGAATGTTGAAAGTGGAATCATAGTGCCATAATAGTCTCATGCAGAAATGGTCACAGTTGCCAGGTCAGCAACATGCCATTCCCTGAGATTTCAGGCAAAATCTGAGAAGTCCTTGTAATGCGTTAAGGAATGAGAGGGTGCTACTACTTCTGGGACAGCAGGCCATAGAAATGGAATACAAGGGGAAATGGGTAAATAGCACAGGAATCCAGCTAGAACCCAGCTAACCAGGGGCCTACATTACAGAATTATAGCAAGACTGTTCCACGTTAACTGCTATGGTTCCATCTTATGGAATCCTGGGATTGGCAGTTTAAGGAGCAGCATTTAGAATTCTCAGCCAGAGAACTCTAGTGCCTCACTAAACTACAAATCCCAGGATTCCATAGGATGCATCCATGGCAGTTAAAATGGAATCATAGCACTGTAATTGAGTAGTATCAATGGGCACCATGTAATGTGGCAACCAAGAGGAAGAACAAACAAATAAACAGGTTTTTTCCCTCATGACCCAGTAACTGCAGCATTTGTCTACATTCTTATTGGAGCTAGTACCTGCGTGGCCTTAACTGCAATACCCCATGACATATGAGGAGTTATTCCACGTTCTTCACTAGTGTGAGTTTTGTGGAAGGCTTAGTGCCAACTCACAGGGAGTTATTTCCTAAGCCCCGAATTGCTGGTACCAGGGCTTCTGGGGGATAGAGGATAGAAGACCTTCCTTGCTCCAAATGGCATGATAAGCCCAGGTACCCACTTGCTCTCTTCCCAAAAATCTCCTCTTTCTCTTGGCTTTGTGGGATGCCATGTTGTACAAGCATGAGACAATAAAAACATTTTCAGCTTGAGGCTTGACATCAACTGGAGAATGGGTAAAGATGAGTGCCAAGACTTTAAAGCCATCTCATACCCAAAACTCTAACTTTCTTCCTCCAGTCCCACTCACCAGTCAGTTTGTCTTCTTGTTTTGAAACCCAGGGAACTAGAACAACTCCGTGAGACTTCAGACAAAGCTCTGAGGCCTGGCAACTCTGAGTAAGAGTTCCCTGACTATTTTTTTTTTTAAATGACTGAGCACACTCCATTGTTTTCATCATTAAATTACCAAAACTTCTCATCTACCCTCTATAGTGGAGGACGAAAGAAGCAACTCCAGGCTGATGTATTAGCTCAGAGCATAATTTTCTACTTGCAGAGGATTTATCTTCCAGCAATGTATCATTCCCAATCAGCTTAAAAATGTCAGTTACACCAGGAATAACTGTCAGGATTTTTTAAACTCAAGTGCACTATCTCTGGACCCCATAGAATTAAGCAAGTCTTTCAAGACTGTCTCCTTTCTTGAAGCCAAGTAGAAATGGAATCCTTCAGTTTAAAAGCATACATGCTCTTGCTTAAGACAGAAGGCAAAGAAGATAAAACAGCCTTCATTCTCCTTAGAAATCTGGCAGAATATTTTCATTCATATAGAGGTTCTACTGATGTGCTTAAGGGAGCTTTCACTGAATATGTGTGTACTGGGCTTCTTCATCCCTCTCTCACACACACTGCCTCTCTTTCTACATTTTTACTCCCCCTCATGGGATTCCATTTGCTTTTCATTCCAGTTCTCCTGTACATTTGTAAACAGAGAGTCATCCCCCAATCTGAATTTCCTGATCTTCTGTGATTCCTCCCCAAAATAAGGTTTATCTCTCTGATGGGACACAGAATACTCCAAATGAAATGACCCATGTTGCAATTGGGCAGAACAAACACGATGGGCACCCATTTAGCCGTCCTTAAATGGCCATAGTTACTTTCAGATCATGTCCAGCTCTACCATGAGCTATGCCAATCTCCTTGCTCTGGGTGCTTCCCCATCTTTCTGAGTACCCACTGTGCTACTAGAATTCATGTCCCCACCACCACCACCAAGTAATGCCACTCAGGCTTCATTTTAGAGCTACCTGAGCAGTCATTCCATAGCTGAGAAAGGGAAAAAACAAAAAACAAAAACCTAATGCTTGCAATACTGAGATGAAAGCAGCTCTGACACAGCATGAGTGAATTCTGATTCTCTTCCAGCTTGGATCAGGAACTGCTCAAATGGATAGAACACATGGGGTCTTTCTGGCTGAATTCTCGCATTTGGTGCACAGACTTGCACATCAGATCCATTTGCTGGAGGAAAATGCATGTACAGTGTCAAACAGATTATCACAGCTGTCTGTTTTCTCAAGACAAAATCTTCTGCTTTCCCTCAAACAAGGAATCAGCTCATTTAATGAATAAATAAGTCCCACTAACTATATGCAGTAAAAGAGAGAAAATGCATGTAAGAACTAAAGCTGAGCCTGACCAAAGGTCTATCTGGTCTGACATTCTTTTTCCATGATGGTCAAGAGATGCTGTGAGAAGTCCAGAGCAAGGACATGAACACAATAGTTCCTTCCTGCTCCTGTTTCCCCAGCAAGTACTATTTAGCGCCATACTGCCTCTGTTCCTGAGGTCATATGTAGTCATCATGATTGGTAGCTACTGATAGCAGTATCCTCTGTCTTAATATAGAACATCCACATGATTTATTTATATAAGCCTTCCCAATATTGCATTAAATACTGAACATTATTCCTTAAATGTGCCAGAGGGAGGCATTCACTTAGGGAAAATCAATAGCTAAGTCTTACAACACTGTGCTAGGGCACAGCTGAGTTCCATGCACTTCTAAAATCATGGGGTTACAAATTTGGATCAGTCCTTTCCACTGCTGTTCTGTCTTTTCCTACTGCCTGTTTCCCAGTGCTACCCTAACCACTGTGCCAAGTGTTCCTCATGTTGTGTGTGAATGTATATTTATACGCATGCTCAAAGGGAGGTTAAAAAGGACCAGCAACAGCAGCAGCATGGACTAGCTGAAGAAATACGGGGGGCAAGCACAGCATTAGGAGGCTATGGGTACAGGTACAACAGGTACAGTCAGTAAGAGCTCCCAAATATTTGACCCCTAATGCCTGCTGTTCATTGCTTACTGTTAAAGAAAACATTGTCTAAATGTGAACTAATGACAAGTGGAAACCGTGGAAACCATTCACAAGTTCTGTTCTCATCCATTCACCTCCTTGTAATAGATGAAGAAGGACCAGCATTTCCTGAACACTTCTGTCAGGGGGTCAGCCTATAACCCAAGTTTATCTGAGGGTATCCTTAAGCACACAACATCTGTGTTACAGTAGGTTGCCCCAGCGGAATGCATGCTGCATGCTATGTATACATTTACTGATATTGTACATTTTAGGACTGGCTTTTTAGCTTCTGACCTTGAATGTGTCTAGCCTAAATCTATAGTGAGGAACATGTTGCACTCCAGAAGTTTATAGACTGCAGTTACCATAATCGTTCAGCACTGGATATGCTGACAATGGGCCAATGGGCATAGCAGTCTAACAATAGCTAACAATATTCCTCAGTCATCTACTAAATAAAATCAACTATACAGAAGCAAGTGCATTGCTCCATAACCACATGCATTTTTTTAAACAGGAATGATGGGTGTCTTACATTCATAGGCATTTTTGTTCCTGATCATCATTATTAAACCTATTTGTATCCCATCTGTTCTCAGAACAGCTCAGGTTATTATATACAACAAAATCCAAAACTGAGAAAAGAGTAATACCTTTATTAGCCAACCAAAATGCAGAAAGCATGTCATGCAAGCTGTCAAAAGCCATTTCCACACTAGACTGTTATAGTGCTATTATTCCACTTTCAACATCCTATGGAATCCTGAGGTTACAGTTTAGGGAGGGACCTTTGAAGCCCCTCCCTCAAAGGCCCCTCCCTAAACTGCAAACCCCAGGATTCCTTAGGATGTTGAAAGTGGAATAATAGCACTATAACGATCTAGTCTGGAAATGGCCAAAGTTTCACTGGCTTCTTCATCAGGCAAAGATGTTGAAAATTACACAAGAAAAAATGGTAAAGATGTTAGAATCATATTTTGTTTCAGATGTTACTCTGTTGTCAGTTAAGATGGTATTGAAGGATTTCCGTGTAAGTAGAAGCCTCTCTTTCTTGATTATGTGAGGATCAGAACAAAGGGCAATAAAAGGCAGATAATAAAATCTCCACTTCATTAGTAACAGAAAAGTAACTTCCATTGAAATCCAGCTGTGCATGTCCCATGTGAAGTTAACAGCTCCTTTCTTAGGCAGAGAACATTGAATTTCTCAAGCAGTCTCTGCAGCCTTACAACTGAAAAAAAACCACAAAAAAACCTTTAGATGCTATATAGGTAAAACTTGCCAACTGTAGTCCAGTGAAAATTTTTTCCCTGTGTTGGAGGTAAAAGCCTCAAAGTCCTAGTCCATTATTCCCTCTTGTTAAAGATTCCCCTGTTGTGGCAAAATTTAGTATCTTCAAATCCAGAAACATATTCATGAGTAGCTGCATTGGCTGTACAGCAAAAAGAACAAAATTCCAAAATCCACAAAAGAGTATACATTTATTGGCCAGCTAAAATGCAGAAAATACATCATGCAAGCTTTTGAAGCAACACTGAATTCTTTATTGGGCAAAGATGCAAAAAATTGTATGGGAGAAAAACAGTGAAAAAAATCACAGGTCTACATTCTGTCTCAGATATTCTGTTGTCAGTTAAAATCATACTAAGGAATTTCAGCTTCTTGACACTTGGGAAATCATTTTTTTGTCAAATATTCAACCATTTTTTTCTATACCAGTACTAACTTTATCCTCTGCACTGACTTTAAAAAAAATATCCAGCAATCCTTGGCTCCAATAAGACATCCAAATTTTGTTGTATATTGGTGTATGACCAACACAGCTACCTTCTATAAGAAACCACTCATTTTATTCTCGTAACAACATGAACAATGGCTTAATGCACCTTAAAAATCTCTTGAGAATTGTTGGGATGTGAGCTCATAACTAAGTCTGGCCACTAGGAAAAGTTATGACTAAGCAGGTATTTTGCCTGAGTCTGCCGGATTCACACTGGATGCTCCAGTTACAATGAGGAACTGCCTCCTCCACTAGTGCAAGATGTTGAGTTTTTAAACATATTTTCCTGCCAGAGCCTGAAAAGAAATTTATTCTGACAGTATTTTCCCCTTTTTAAGAGGCCTTGGGATAAAATGGTGCAAATAACTACTCCCACTCACACTCTCCACTGAAATTCTTGTTGTTGCTGTGGCATTACTGAATCATTGCTGATTCACTCTTCCTGACCGTAGACCAGTGACACAGCTCTAAGAAGGTATGGTTTCTACGAAGAAAAAATGGACTGAGAAGAGAAATGCCTGAGACAACTCAGTTGCTCATAAATACTGGGTGCAAGTTAATAAATAATTCAGGTCCACACCACATTTTTGCCTAAGGCAGAGCAGTTAACCCCCACCCCAACAACATGTACGTCCTAGTACACATAGTACTAGAATAATTAACACTTTTCCAACAGCTACTTCAGCTCCCCTAGTGGCTGGGCAAGTCCACTGTGCTGAGGCAAACCAGGGGCCCTTTCACACAACACTTTAATATAGTGCTGTATTCCATGTTAAATGCCTTGGTTCCATCCTATGGAATTGTGCAATTTGTAATTTGGGTAGGGCTATTTAGAATGGTATGGTGCTTCCCCGCACTACAAAATCCAAGATTGCACAGGATGTTTACATAGTGGTTAAAGTCGAATCATATTTCGGTATTGCAAAAGGATCTCCGAGCACTTGAGTTTCACGAACGTTTTTATACCTCTTTAAAAGATTGGTCTTTTTTCCCCCTGTCCTTCAGATACACTCAAAGAGCACAGGTTCATGGAGCAGTCTTAAGTGTGTACAGCTAAATGCATTTATACTGTCTCTACAGACCTTCCCCATCAACAAAGAGAGGTCAGGTGTGAAAGGGTTGGGGCCAAAGGACCCATCCTCAGCTCCCCCGTACATGTGTGTATGTGCCTTCAAGTCACCTGTTGTCAGGTCACAAAGCATCTCTGCTGTGGTAACAGGTGGAAAACATGAGGTAATAGTGGAATAAGGTACCAATAGAATGATTGTGTATTCAAATATAGGATTATTTGCAAATTGGCTAGAATGTATTCAACCAATGCTAAAGGCTACTATGCATCCCATGTGAAAGCAACTCTGATTGCTACTACAATGTATCGAATAGATCACTTGCTGTTACTTGTATCTCATAGATGGAAATAGCTGTAAGGGTGGAAAATTAAAGCGAGACATACTTGGTACAAGAATGTTTTGGGAAAGAAACAGTGTGGAGATAGCTGCGGAAGGCATGTAGATGGATCGAATACTGTTCAAGAGGCTGGCACCAGCCTGGGAAAATTATGAGAGGGAGTGGGCCATGCTGCACTAACCAATGAAAGATTTGCGTGCTTAAATTTGTATTAACTTATAAAACATGTACACTGCCTATGTTAATAATTTCCAGCAACTTGTGTAGAAGTGCTGCTGTTGCTCATCTTAGTTTCTTGAATAAACTACTGCTGCTATCAGAGAGTGTTCTTGGGTTATGAGTTATCTGGTTCGTGACATTTGTGGACTTATGGTGCCCCCATGATTTTCATAGGGTGTTCTTAGGCAAGGAATACTCAGAGGCGGTTTTGCCAGTTCCTTCCTCTGTAGGGCCTAAAGCACCTGGAATTTGTTGATAGTCTTCCATCCAAGTACCAATTAGGGCTAACCATGCTTAGCTTCCAAGATCTTGCAGGATCTGAGGCCTTTAGGGTATCCAGACTGGCTAAGTATAATTAGGAACAATAAGAACTTTGATTAACTGTGTTGAAACACTGTTCTCTGCCATAATCTTGGTTGTCCTCAGTAGAAACCTCAGGAAAGTGTCTGAGCTTCTTGCTTTGAGTAGAATTACATGAAACAAACAAATCAAGAATTAGTATTAGACTAGTGAGTATGTAACTTATAACAGAACTAGAAAAAGTAATGCATGCAACACATAGTTCACTGCTCCCTTGGGGACAGAAGTGCATATAAATTCAAACATGGTTGTTACACGGTAACACCAGCTACTCCTTTCCAATAGCTTTTGTTCCATACCCTCCAACACAGATGAAAATCTGGATATGTACAACAAGCAACATCAGAGTGAGGTCAAGATGGCAAAAGTTGTTAATGAGGAAGGACCGATAAGCTAGGAGAGGCTGCAGCAGTTTGCTTTTGTTCCAGTCTTCCAGGAAGAGTAAGATTTTATGCCCTGCTTTCTTCCTGCTGAGTTTATTGAGTACAAACCACTTTTTCATTTTGAACTAAGTTTTCAACAATTGAAGTAAGGCAGGGACCAATGGAAGAAAGTGGGAGAAGAAAAGAGAAGATGAAACATTTTAAAAGTAGCTGAAAAAGTGGGATGGCAGAGGATTAATCAGGACTGTCTGTGCCAAATTGGGAGAGTAGGAGTTATTCAGGGGAAGAGGGAATATGGTGTCCCAAAGGAAAAGAGAAGGCAAATGCAGAAATTTACATCCCTTTATTTGCTGGGAAGCTGTTACAGCAACCAACAAGCTCCTGGACAAGTTCCATGATACCCTGTACACTCCTGAGGTTCAATCTGGCAAGGGTCTTTGGGAGCGTTATATACCATTCTGCTACCACAAGCTGAAGTATAGTTTACTAACTCATGCTTACACAGCTTATGACATAACTGCTGCACCCGTGTGCTGGCTAAATTCTGTTCAGAGTTGGCAATATCCTTAATTGATGCATGCTCTGCAGGCCATGAACATTAACCAATAGTGAACTGCTGTTGCATTCTACACAGAGTACGTTAGCTTGTTCCTTCTAGTCTAAGAGAAGGTCATCCTGTTTGTCTCACCAATACTTTTCATAGAAGTGAAAGGCAATTAAAGGACCCATCGTATATATTTTCAAGCCTATAAGCATGGTGAGGCATATTCCATGTGCCATATAATTTCTGGCAATCACAGTGGTCTTTCAGTGCATTCCACTTGATGACTTGTTGGAGTGAACTTATAATCTTCGGAGCAATGGCTTGAGCAATTGCTGGCAATCGTTTTCTCAAGCAAGCATGTTTTTTTTGTTTTGTTTCTACAAGCATAGGAAGCTTTGTGCTCATGGAAAGACAGCGCTGCAGCTTTGTGTGTCAGAATGTACCAGTCAGGAGTGTAAATCATTGCAAATTTCATTATCATTAATTGGAATGAATAATTTTACTGTTTTTTTCTGATTGCAAAACAAAGTCCTCAAAAATGCTACCATGTTTGAGATTTATTTATTTATTTATTTATTTATTTATGATAATTATTTTATTTGAGAATTATTCTCAGTTTGGGATTTAGTCTGTGCAAAAAAGATAACACATTGCACAGAAAATCAGATTTTCTGCACAGGAAACTTGCTTTTTGCATAGAAAAAAATGTCATTATCTCTGGGGAAAAACATTCATTTTTCACAAAGAATAAATTCAAACAACAAAGACTTTTGTCCATTCAGAATTCTCCTTCTCAGAGTTTCCTGACACTTGAGAAATCCTTTTTTTTTTCTGGTGGAATATTCAAATAATCTTTCCACATCCATACCAGCTTTATCCTCTGCACTCAGAAAGTGTTTTTTTAAAAAAAAAACACACCGTCCAATAAGACATCCAACAAGACATTCAGTGCTAGTGAGAAGGAGATAAAACCCCACACCATTGTTTTCTATACATCCCAGATGTCAGAAAATTTACCATTACTTAAAAAAAGGAAAAAAAAGAGGATGCTTTCTGCTTGGGTGAAACATCTGTGGATTTCACAGGAAAGTGCATAGAATTTTGGCAGGGTTAGACATTTTCTATTGGATCAGTTCATATAAATAAATTCACCATAAACCCACAGTTCTGTAAATTCAGAAATTACATTGCTATTAGAACATTTTAAAAAATAGCTATAGAAACCTAACATAAGCTTCCAGTAAGCATAGTATTTAAAAACCTGAGATGGATGTGGTGGGGCAGGGAGAGAATATTGCTCTTTACTGGATTTTATTGATTAAAGCAAAGGCCTCTGGCTGAAGAAATTCATATTGTTCTCAGCAACTAGTAATTGGAAGTAAGTTTTTTTTTCTGTAAAGCAAACATGTTTTTATTGGTGTGAAGCAATTACTAGACAAAAGTGTCATTTATCACAGTGGTATGTGTTGAACTCACTGCCAAGGAATTCTCACACCTTAATATTAAAGAAGAAAGGGTACCTGGTGCCTAGATGTATATGTTTTGTCCATTTAATATGATTTATAGTTTGGATTAACTCTCAGGACAATGTCATCAATCATCCTATGACATGCTCCTAGTACTGCTAGGTAATTCTACTGTACATATAATTTTCTCCTTTGTAGTTTGTTGCTAGAAATCTGATTTCTTCAATATATGCATTAGAACATTAATGACTACAGCTGAAATAGACTGAAGTTGCATTAGAACCGGACACAGTTTAGACCCAGGATGGTGAACCTTAGATTCAGTATCAACATCTTGACACTTTCAAAACCTTTAGTGGAATTTCTATCTGGGGCAAAAAAAAAAAAAAAAAAAAGGTCCCTAGATCTATGCAAGTTGCCTGTCCCGAATGTAGACATTTTATTTAGTAATCCAAATCAATCAATTTAATATCCTGCCCTTCTTCATAATCAACTTAATACTGGACTAAATATGCAGACTGATTGTGACCTACATGCCGCGACTCACACAAACTACAAATGCATACTTCCCAGCTGTCCCAATTTGGCAGGGACAGTTCAGATTATTCCCTGTTTGCATCTGCTTTTAAAATGTCCCAGTTTTTCTCTCTTCTTCTCACTTTGTCCTCAGCTTATTTCATTTGCTGTAAAAATCGGCTGCAGTCAATTAAGTCAGCAAAGAGGAGAGGACAGAGCAGAATCTTGCCCTTCCATGTAGACTCAGACAAAAACAAAGTGTTGTAGCTTTTACTAGCTTGTGTATTCTTCCTCCTTAATAACTTTTCCCATCTTGAAGACCGTTTGATGTTGCCTGACCACACATCCTAGCTTTTCATTTGTGAAATATCAGAGCATGTGCAAATGCTATAATGTCAAGTTTGGATATGTTTAATATGTATAATATTTTCTTGACCGTCTTTGAGCATTGGATACAGATGACATCTTCACAGGCAAAACAAAACAAAACAAAACTTTTTAAAGGTATTGAAACATATGCCTTCATTTATGAACAAGAAAATGTTACTTGGAGTATGCAGATTCTCTTTAAACCTCAGTGTTGTTTTTTATTTATCATATATTCATGATTTTAAAATAATTTTCTCTCGACAAAATAAAGTGTTGTACTACATTGCAGCCTCACTGTTAGGAATGAAGATAGAGGGAACAATTCAGGAAGGCCGACACACACAACCAAAATGGAGAGCATTCAGGTTATAGAAGAGTGGTAAGTTTGCCATTTGTTTTCTTCAAGTTGTTTAATATTGCTGCTAACAGCTACAGTTTGGGATGTTCCTTTTTGGGACACCATCTCTCAGAATGCCTTGCCAGTAGCTGTGCTGGCTAAGGGATTCTGGGAATAATGGTCACTAAAACTAACTTTTCTTTGCTATGCTAACAGTGAACCATCAATGTATACTATCCAGAATGCAATCATGTTTGTATGTACTATCCAGAATGCAATCATATCTGGGAATAAATCTCACAGATCTACAGTCAGAAGTGTAATCCACTTCTGAGTAAACTGTGGAATTGTGCTCTTAATCACAAATTCACAAAAAGCTGAAATCTGCTGTTTCAGTTTACTGATTTTTCCCACTTGATGTAAAATGCCCAAAGGACATTAATTTTGCGGGGGGGGGGGAATGACTTATGTGGCTTTATGGTAATTTTCTGACTTTTTAAAGCCAACTTGAATCCCAGTCTGGAAAAAGCTGGGTCATAAATAAAAAGGTGGATGGATGGATCCGATTGTGGAACAACTAACTCAAATTAAACATGCCTTCTGCTTTATCATATAGTGCTTCAGGCAGAAAAATTACTGTTACAAGAACAGGTAGACACAGTTCTATGTATGAAAAATATGAAAAGAATCATGTATAAAAATTACATGTGTTTACAATCCAAATTCAGTGTCAAGAAATTTTAATTCCTTACCCCAGATACATTTTATAAGTTGTGTGTGTGTGTGCACATCTTTTATCTGAAGTCTCCTTTTTATAATTTACAGTAGTCTGGTTTTGCTAGTCATGAGGAAGAACAGAAGAATTATGCAGAGTTCTGATGATTCCTTAACCATCTGTTGAAATTCTTATTTAGACATTCTTCTGGAATCTGAGAGTTCAGAAGAAATCACCCACACACTTGCCAGCATAGCTCCACAGTGATAGTGTCTAGGAATTTGTTTTTTAAACTGAAAACAGGGTCTTGAGTAGATTCACATTTCGTGTTTTTTCCCTGTTCCCAAAGCATAGCCACAGTTTAGCTGATAAAGAACAAATCAGAGCAAGCTTTAGCTCATTATCCTCCCCTGTCCTTCTGGAATGAGAAAAGGAGGCTAAAGTCTTCTGTTCTCACTTTAAAATAATTACCGTTTCATGTTGAATATGAATTCAGGGACCTCTGGATCATTGCAACTAAAGTTGATTAAGCCAGAATCAAACCATGACTTAATATCCTGGTTTGTTGAATAACTGGTTGTGGAGGAATGTTGGTAAGTGAAGATAGTAATTTTATTTAAATTTCTTATTATTTATACCATTGTTCATGTCAGAAATGAACTTGGGTTTGTCAGTGGCAACATTCATGGAAGATTCACATGAGAAATCAAACTCAGATTTTTTTTAATGAAAGCAAGGAAGAAACTCACTTTTTCCAAGATCAAAAACATATTCAGGTCACAAGAAGTACACCCAATGTAGTCTGTATCTCTCATTGGCACCTCCAACTGTTGCTGTCAGACTCAGGGAGATTTTTTTTATTCAGTTACGAGAACATTAATGTTGTTGCACTCTCTTTTTGTAGCACTTTACTGGCATAATCCTGTCATATTTAGTATTATTTGTCATCTGTGCCTACTGCATGCTATAAATATGTAGTCGTACCGATTTCTGAACATAGTGGTTGTTCTTTAAAGTGTAGTTGTTGCTATCAGTGGAAGGTCTGAGACAGCAATTGCCTTTACATTTTTCAGTCCTCCTTTTCTTTTCCTTTGCACTTAAGCACAATGCCATCTTGTGGAGAAAGAAAAGTTCTACAGTGTAACATTCATTATCAAAGAGCAGCTACCACTGTCATTTTTCCAAGGCCCCAAAACTCACATTTCTGAACCAAATGTGGTAGGATAATGTTTTAATGATCCATTTAACAACTGTTTTGTCCATACAAATAATGTTGAATATGATTTTTTTTAATGATTTCATATACATGTCCTCTTTTAGCTGGCTAATGTCATGAAATGAAGTTCCCACAGAAGGATGTATGTAAACAAGACACTTCCCCAGAAGATCAGTTTTAACAGAAGCCATGCAGGAGTTTAGCTGTGGGTGTGTGTGTGTAAAATGAGGGAACTGACCCTCCAAAAGGGATTCTGCTCCCAGTGAAATTCCTACAGGGAGATAATGGGGCCGTTTTGACACCTTCTCACCACTACATCTCTGATTACTATGCGGACTTAGGCCATTTCTGCACTGCACTGTTATAGTGCTATTATTCCACTTTCAACATCCTGTGGAATTCTGGAGTTTGTAGTTTACTGAAGCCAAAGAGCTCTCTGACTGACAATTCTAGATGCCCCTCCCTAAACTGCAAACCTCAGGATTCCATAGGATGTTAAAAGTGGGATAATGGCACTATAACAGTGTAGTGTGGAAGATATATCAAGAGCCGGTGTGGTGTTGTGGTTTGACTCTTGGACTCAGTCTCCAGGAGACCAAGGTTTGAATCCCTGCTCAGCCATGAAAAACCTCTGAGTGTCTTTGAGCAAGTCATACTCTCTCAGCCTAAGAAGAAGGCAATGGCAAATTTCTTCTGAAGAAATGTTGTGAAGAAATCCCCTGGCAGGTTTGCCAGAGATTAGAAAAGACTTGAAGGGTCATGGCAAGATTAAGTGCTCCTCAAATTTAGTGCAATGTAGTGAGCGTTCTCACAACAGATATTGACAGTTGGTATCCCTTGGCACCATCTGAGCATTCACATCCTGTCTGTAGAAGGCACCAGGGTGGCCGACGAAAGAACCTATATAGTATGGCCAGTCATCATTGAGTATTCATAACACTGTAGACATTTGGCCAATCATCAGTTCTCTTACGTCTCTTTGTTCACTATTGCCTCTGGAGACCTGGATGGGCATGGCTTCTTTGTCGAGGTACAGTGTTCGAAAAATCTTATTGCAAAGTAGAAAGAACCTGTACTTCTCCTCTCATCCAGCAAGGAGATGGAGGAATTCCCAAGGAGCCTGATTTAGTTACAGGTACAGAACCATACAAGTCCTTTTGGGTTTTTGTTTTGTTTTGCTATGATATATCCTGGATTTAAAAAAAAAATCCTTTGGGTGGGAATAAAATGTTGTTTATGCTAGGCATTGCCCCTGAATGCTCCGAACTCTGTGAAATTTTGTCTGGCCATGTTGAAAAGAAAAAAAAAGGATTATAGCAGCCAATAGCAACATGTCCTTTGTCCGGCGATCTCCCTGCATTCCAGTGAGAGGCAGATTTACCTTTCTCCCACCTCAGAAACCACAACTGACCTTAGTCAAACTGCCATGGCCTTATGCTCTGTGGTCTCTGCATTGTTCATTATTTGACTGCCAGTTTTGAAAAATGATAGCATCAAAAAAAAAATTCTATGCCAGAAAATTGGAATTGCTTAGGCTAGAAAACACTAGAGGTTGTGTTTTGCACTAGCATGTCTTGCCTTTGCTGTTTCCAAAATTAGATCACGGTTAGTCACTGTGTAATAACTGAGAAGTGTACCTTGGTGTGTTTATAGGAGTATAATTGGCCCTCCACATCTGTGGGTTTAACTTTCACAGATTTGATTATTTGTGTTTCTCCAACCCCTACCCCATCCCACCCAAGTGCTTCTTTTCATTCCCTCTCAGCAGTTCTGATCAGGCTGGGAGGACTTTTAAAACCCTGCCTCTGGTCCTCCTACTCCTCCACCAGCTGCTGCCTGGCCGGGCAAGAAGCCATCACAGCCCAATTTTTCCACACCACAAACCCTCTCCTGATGCCCCACACATACATACAAGGAAGGAGATCAGCGTGAGAGAGGAAGAAGAGGGACCATGCCAACCCACCCCCTTTCCTGGACCTGGTTTGGAGTCTGGATGCCCATTCTTGCCACCATGCCCCTTCCAAAAATTTTAATATTTCTGTTTTTTCCACTTTGGAGGGGTCCCGAGCCCCAACCCTAGTGAATATGGAGGCCCAACTGTATTTGCATTGTGTTTGTGGCTTGTTTGGCATTAATTTATTTGTATGTTTTGTATTGTGTGATGATAATAATTATTTCATTTGTGCTATGTTTTTTGAAAAAGCCAACAAATTTGTATATGATTAAAAGTGAACAAGATTCCCGCAGTGGCAGATAGAAAAAAAGGCAGTTGTTTATAAGCACCAGGCACAGCTTGTGGGAGCTGTAGTCCCTAATGGTAAGTATTCCAAATTCTCAGCCTAAGAGTAATAAGGAAGGAGTAGCAGCAGCTACTGGCATACAATGATGTGACAGCATTTGGTTGCACATCTTCACTTTCTGTATGGAAGCATCTTTAACTGATGTCAAGAACAAGGAAAGGTCTTCAGAACCTTAAAGAATAACACGTTTTATCTGGCACTGAGTTGATAATGCCCATCACATAGGCTTTGACTTATGGCAACCCTATAAATGAGAAACTTCAAGGTCCCTGGAAATCATATATATGGCGTCTGAAGTACAATGGCAGAGATTACATTTTTCCAGAGTTCTTCAGACATTCTGTAGAACACATATAGGGGTGATACTTATGGCCACAATTTCCTCAACACTTTTAGGACTGTAAATCTTGTTTCATCCTCATGTGCTACATGAGAAAGCACCTCCCCACAATACACAAATTTCACTGTGAGGTGACAACGATTTTTTAAATCTTCCGACAATTTGTGCATTTGTGATTCTGACTTCTGTGCATTTGTATAAATGTGTGAAATTTAAACCTACAGTAAATGCTACCTTGTTGCATAGACTATTAAAAAAGGAAAAACAGATTAAACGGGAGAGACAGTTTGTTTGCATCTTTGCAAACCATCACCCCATCCTTTTCAGCTTGTACTGTATGTTTTAGTTTCAGAGAGAGAAAGATGATGGGGACAAACTGTGCTAAGCGCAATGGGTTAAAATGCACTCGGTGCCCCTCTTTCTCTTGATGGAGGTGATACTGTTCATTCCAGTTGGGAAAACTGCAACTGTCTGTCTCATACATAAATGGGAGACTGAGAAACTTTCTTCACACACCAATCTTTCAGCACATGTCTAAAGAAACATTTGAAAAGGACTTGAGTATTTTGTTTGAGAGCAGAAACTGAAGGTAGTATTCTTCCTAAACTGGGAGTGAGGTTCCCACACAGACACACACACAACATCCTTTCCTGTCTTTCCTAGTAACATCAAGTATTTCTCAACAAACCCCATGCTAATTGAGAATCATTCAGGTCAATAGCACCGAACAAAGAAAATCTTGGCAACTCAGGGGATAATATAGGAAAGAAAACATGTGAATGTCCAAATTTTCTCATTAGTATTTCCCCATGTCTCATTAGTATGCTTTTTTGGCTACCATGCAGTTTCTTCCACCACACGCTTTGCCTGAAAAGCAACATCTGAGTACAAATGTCATCCAGTGCAAGCTGCCGCAGAAGATTTCATCCCCAAAGAGTCCATTATTAGGCTTGAAAACCCCCATCTATGTAGAACAAGCAGTGGCATCCTGCACTGTATTGATTCTCTGCAAACTTATCTTGATGTCTTCAGGACAACAAAGTGTACATCCCATAGAAAATGAATGAATAAATAAATAATAATGAATGAAGCCAATACCATGTCTATAAAACTGAAATGGAAATATCTCTCCTGTACTATTCCAGTCTGTTCAATATTCTATAAGGATTGCCATGACTTGCATTGGTGAAGAGGTAGACACCATACTTACCAACAAATTGAGAGTCACGTCATGCATTAGATGCTCTGGTATCATTTGCATGCTGCAGTTATTCTAATAAATTCCAGGGGGGTTATATACACGACCATAATGTCTGCCAGCACTGTTGAGCTGCTGAACTGCCACATTCCAAAAAAATGCAAAAATGAGTAGTTGAACTGACTGTGGAATATGTGTTGAAACCTGGTCCCATATTCACAGCAGGACAATGTATCATCTCCGTTGCAAAACACTGGTAGTAGTCCTCTTATGGTACAACATTTGGGCCAAGATTCTGCATCAAGAAACATGCATATATCTGCTACGTCTCTCTATGCTGTCCCTCTGCAATACACCTTGAAAGCAGTGCAGCCGTCCACCCCAGTACAGCCATTTCTGTATTGGTGGAGAGTAGAGGAATAAGTGTGGACATCTCCAGCTATTCTTATGTAGTTGGACACACTTCAACAGGCATCTGCAGTAACCTCTGGGAGTGTTTGGGAGGTCCCTGCAGATGACATTCTTGCAGCATATCCAGTTACAAGAAAACAGTGGGACACATTCCCACTGATCCCCTGCTGTCAAACAAAACAGAAATGGCCATGTTGAGGTGGCAGCAGGCAAGGGGAGGTGCTATACTGCTTACATCATAGATTTTAGGGAATTTTGGTTGTTCCATGATCAGAACAAAATTTCAACCTCCACAACAACCAAAAATGTGAGTTGCAATGGCTTATGCATTCACTAACAGGATGTCAGCCATAGCTGTTCAAATCCTTATTGTTGTTATGTTCCTTCAAGTCAGCTCCAACTCATGGCAACTCTATCAGAGGATTTTCTTGGCATGACTGCCTTCCTCTATGGCGAAGAGAGTATGACTCCCTGAAGTGGGTTTCCATGGCTGAGTGTTGATGTGAACCCTGGTCTTATAGATACCTAGCCCAACACCCAAACCACTATATCATGCTGGCTTCTTATACAAACTATAAAAATCCAGTATTGTCAAAACTTTTGTCAACCCTTTACTGATTTCTAATTTGACTGTTTAAATTAAAAAAAAATTAAAAACAAAATGTATATGAGATCATTTTCATTGTCTTTATTTTGGCAGCTCTGATACTATGGCCATTTCCACACGACACTATCATAGTGCTTTTATTTCACTTTCAACATCCTATGGAATCCTAGGGTTTACAGTTTATGGAGGGGCATTTACAATTCTTAGCCAGAGAGCTCTTTGGCCTCAGTAAACCACAAACCTCAGAATTCTGCAGGATGTTGAAAGTGGAATAATAGCACTATAACAGGGTAGGGCAGAAATGGCCTATGTAATTTTTCAAACATTGGCATCAGAATGAGAAATAGAGCAGGGCAGGGGTAAGGAAGCAAGATATTGTTCCCAAGACTGAACGGAGCATCTATATCACATATGACTTGAACCAGAGACATCCTTGTCCCAGTAGAACAAGTTAGTTGTGATTGACTTAAACCCTGTAGATTTCTGTGAGACTCAAGCAGAAATTCTGTACCTACTAACAATGAAGTAAGTTCCAGTGAACTCAACAGGTCTTCCTTTTGAAAAGACAAGCCTGGAGACACATTGTTGTGTGCAACTTTCACTAGATGAGAGCTGAAGTCAACAAGGTACCAACAAAGGGCCCAATCAGCATAGCAGAATACTTGTATGAAATGAATTTTGTTGTTTGCTTTGCAGCCAAAACCCCACTGCAGAAGAAATTCTTTCTTGGGCCCAAAATTTTGACAAGATGATGAAATCGGCAGCTGGAAGAAATATCTTCAGAGAGTTTCTTCGAACAGAATACAGTGAGGAGAACCTGCTCTTCTGGTTAGCATGTGAAGACCTAAAGAAGGAACAGAATAAGGAAGCTATTGAAGAAAAAGCAAGGCTTATATATGAAGACTACATTTCTATACTTTCACCAAAAGAGGTGATGCTCTCAATACCAAATTAGCAAAATTATATTCAGTAGATGTTCACAGTTCAAGATGCTATGTGATAAGGCTCAGCGTATTCTGCTAGGATAGACTTCTTAAACTTGATGCTCTCCAAATGTGTTGGATACAGCTTTCATTATTCCCAGCCAGCACAGCAGTTATAGTCAACACATGAGAGGATCACCAAGTTTGGGAAGACTGCTGTAGGCAATGGGGAAGGGCTGCAGTCCTGTGGGAGGATACATACTTTGCATGCAAAGGGTCCCATGTTCAGTCCTTGCCTCTGTACATATGATTGAGAAACACTACTATATAGAACATTGGAAAGCCACTACCAGTCATTGTTGGCAGTGTTGGGCTAGAGGGAGCAGTAGTTTGACTTGAAATAAGGCTCTTTCCTGTATTCCTAAGGTTAGATAGCTGGACCAAAACCAACCTATTTAATGGTGCCACCCCAGCCATTTTTCTCCACAAGAAAAGGAAAACATGGACAGCCAGCATCTCTGATGTCAACATGGTCAGCAGACTATAGAAAAGCATGGAGCTTTGAATCTCTGTTCTGTTCTCATCCTTGACCAGATCTGGGCAGCTGCCAGGGGTTAGTGGACCCCATTGGCCTCCTGCAGGACCTTGGAGAGCTGCATACACAGCCACACCTCAACCTTAGTTTTTTTTTTAATCATTTTTACACACACATGCATGCACACACACACACACACACACGTATGTATGTATGTATGTATGTATATGGCCCCATCTGACATTTTTGAGCCCTCATGAGCTTGTTCATCCCATGGTGACAAAACTCCTCTGGGAAAAATGGGCGCAACAATAAAAACAGTTTAGAAGTTGTGTGCAGTTAGTTGCATGGGTCTTCAACAGGAAGTGTTGTAACATGGGGAAAGAAGAGGTTTACTAAGATTTCTGTTCTATATAATGTGAAGGTCATTATGGCATTTTTATTCATTTATCAAATTCATTCATTCATTCATGGATTACATCGGGGAATGTACGTTCCCTTTTGGGCATACCTGAAGGTGGGATGGGTTGAAATAATGGAATCTGAACAGTAAGATCCAAATTTCCTCCATCTTCAACATGCATACAGTCACCCCTTTTTCTTAAATTTTTACTGTAAGTTATTTGGTAAACCAATGTGGCCTAAAGAGCAAATACATTTATGCCTTACATTAGCATGTTTGTTTTCCCACAGAGGCACAAAGCCTTAATAGTTCAAGCAGATGAAATTTTAAAAAAAACATTAATGCTGATATGCATTAATATGAATAAGCACAAGATGTTTCCTATCATTGTAAGACTCATAAAGATATCAGACAGGTTTATCAATATTCTTGTGTTTGGACAAGATCCCACTGAGTGCAATGGCACCTAAAACCAAGTGGGCATGCATGTGACTGAAGCCTTCATGTAATACGTATAAATTTGCATAACTTTGTCCAGTGATGGTTTAACCAACATCTCTGCTTTTTCTTTTTAGGTTAGTTTAGACTCACGGGTGCGAGAAGTGATCAACCGAAACTTGTTGGATCCCAATCCACATATGTATGAAGATGCCCAACTTCAGATCTACACGTTAATGCACAGAGACTCTTTCCCTAGGTTTTTGAACTCTCAGATTTATAAGTCTCTTCTTGAAAGTTCTACAGGCTCTACTTCTGAAACTTAAGTCTAGTTTAGGGGGCTGAAATCTTGATTTAGCTTTCCGGGGGTGGGTGGGGGAAGGACTATTAGGATGAAGACAGACGTAAGGTTTTTGAAGCAGGGGAGCCGCTCTGGAAGCATCCTTGCTGCATTGTCCAAAATGTACCTTTCCACTCCAAGGTCGAGCTCGGGAAAAAAAATGGTTCTGCCACTTTGATGCAGAAGCCAGCCTTGCACGGTGCTGATTTCCTGAGACTACCACACCCCCTGTGATGTCATCATGAAACCTCCCCCGCAATAGCTGGAGCAATTTTGCACTTTAAGAAAACTTTCCTATTTAAATAAAATTAAGGTGATGCATGAACAAATAAATGCATGTTATGTTCATGCAACACTTTTTTAGAAGAGTGGACAGCCAGCCTGAAGCAATGGCAGTGGGGAGAGATGGTTGAAGACTGAGCCACCGGTATGTGTGGCTGTCATTTCATTTGCAAAGCTGAGAGGAACTAAGGCTCACCCCACAACCAAGGGATGTGCTGTGAACTCTCTTTTTATATTACATCTGTCTTCACCTTAGTAGTTTAATAACATCTGGAACTGAGTTCCTGGAGAACTACAGTTTAGCACTACTCAGGCTACTGTGAAGAAAACAAATACACACAATGGTCTTTGTCTACAAGGTCCTTCATGCTTGAGTTTGGAAGGGAGGGGGAGTAGATTTGCCAAATCATATTTGTTTCACACGACTTTCACAACTGCAGTTAAGATTGCAATGGCGTACTTGTTGTTTTATGGAGAGTTTCCTTGTGTATCCTCACACTGCATGTGCAAAGCAAAATTGCTTCACTTACCACTTAGTTGTTGCAATATTTAATCCAACAACATAAATTATATCTATATTTAAGAACATTTTGTGCAATATGGTCTTACAGTACACACAGGCACCATTGGAGCGAGATAGAAACTAAGGTGCATTTTTAAAAAAATGTTCACACTGACGGAAATTACTCCTTATGGCAATTTTATTCCAAGTGCTCTATGGAGAAAAAAAGAAAAGAAACATTGCTATGTAAGACAGACAACCTTTCTGTATAAGAAAGCGAGTAAGAGTTTGTGTTTTTTATCATCATTTATTTAAACTTCAAAGCAGGGGATTCCTCCAGTTGTTGACTGCCAAAACTGTGGCATTTTTGTTGCAGAGTTTGAAAAATGAAAATAACAACCAAGCACAAACTATATGAGGGGATCCACGTGGGGTGACACAGTCTGTGTTGACATTGTTTTTAATTGTTATTAAAAACAGATAATTAATGTACATTTCAGATGTCAGATAATGTAACGGATTTATTAAAGACTGGCTATCCAGTTATCTAACACTGTTGTGTAATGTTATGTAATTCAGCCAAAAAAAAAAAAAAGATACAAAAATATCCGTACATACGCATAATCAAGGTTGATCATTTAAAGAGGTTTTTTAAAAAAATATTAAAAAATGCCTACATGTAGCATTTCAGTCCACAATGAGGACTAGCATTTATCTGTAAATTATTTTTTTTAAAAATTTCTGTCATTTGAAAGGGAATGTTTGTGTATGTAGCACAGACAGAAACACTTTTAAAAAAGAGAGTAGTATATTCTGGCCCATGTAATTTTGAAGGAGTTGTCATGGGCTTAAAGGAAATTACATAAATTTAGTTGGTGTTAAAACTCAAATGTATGCCACTGGTTGGGTTTTTTCCCCTTCTTATTTAGTTGGTGTAAGAGTTTTTTCTAAGTGCTAGCATGAAGAAGGGAACATAGACCTCCAACAACCACATTGAGCTCAATTCCCTAGAGGCATCTTTTGCACAAGCCATCTCAGAATGAATGTGGGTTTAGGCAAGGCTAACTGACCCTCCTGTGGAAATCCCATTCATTGCAAATGTGCAATTGAGTGAGTCTTTGGGGATTATGCCCTTTGCTGCTAGCTTAGTTTTGTAGGCAGCTGTTGAACACTTCTTTTTAAAAATAAATCCAGATTTCAAGACGTGCATTGTCCTTAAGAATAAATGTCTCATTTCTAAACAAAGACACATCTTAACACCTCTTCAAACCAGTACTAAATGATACTATTTCCTTTGAGGAGCTTTTTTTTAAAAAAAAACAGGCCACAGAACAGGTGGAGGTAAAAAGATGTGTCCCCCCCCATTGAGAACATTGGATCTTTTTCACAGAGAGATTTATGTGAGCTTGAGTCTTCTCTCTTACATCAACCTATTGATGGAAGAGAACCTTGTTTTGCAAAACAAAGCCAAATGTTGCTGTGACGTTCTCTCAGTAGAATTTGGTTGTCAAGTGTTGGCCCATTGTCTGCAAATGATTTCTGAAGGGCAGCCCCTGAGCTCATCGCTACATGGATGTAAACCACTAAGCATGGCGATGTAGGTACTCTCCCCGCCACCAATTCACATAAGTGGTATTTCTGCTAGAGCTGTATTGAGCAGCTTATCTCCCCAGACTCTGTTGCAGTGGCCAAAAGGATTCTGTACCAGAGTAGCTGTTGGTTGGTACAGAACAAGTTTCAGAACTGGAGCATCCCACCTGAGTCCTAAACATCTGTGCCAGAATCCCTCCCTCCCTCCCACTTCCCTGTGCCAGCATCTCTGTCATTATCCCATACAGAGATCTGTATACTCACTACTTAAGTATTTATTTGCTGGTGGTTAGACCATTCATTCACTATGGGAAAGGTTCGTTTGTTCGTTCTTTTCTTCTTTCTTTCACTACCTCTTCACATTTAATTTATTGAACACCATGTTAAAGGGCAGATGTGGGGAAAATTTTACTTATTATTTTACATATTATACTTGAAATCTGTATGCTTTTAAGTGGGGAGGGATGGAGATGTGGACAACTTAGCTAACTGTTTCTTAAGCTCATTTAGTTTTTTTTGTAATTTATAGAGAATTCAGGAGATAATGACTTAAAAGGGCTATTCTTTATTCCCTATGCAATTCTTTTAACTATTGTAGTGTTTGACAAAATGGGGTTTAAAAAAGAAAAAAAAGTGAGAGAAAATTCTGCAAAGCAGGAAACATAAAAGGTCTGTTTACACTGGCGTTGCTGACTATCGTACCATACTCAGCACTTTTAAATATTGTTGTTTATGAAACTGTAGTTTAAAAAAAATGCAAGACAAATTATTTATAAAGGACATTCTTTTAATAAATACCTGTTTTGTCTGAAAAAAATGTTATTGTGTTATGATATACTTTATTCATGTTGGTTGGTTTATTTACCATTATGAATAAATGTTAAAAGATATATTGATAGAATAATATCTTTGAAAATGTTTACAGAAACAAACTTTTTTTTTCCTAAAGGAGGAGGTGGGGGGAATCAGCAAAGAGTTGCCTCCTTCAACTGTGAAATTCACATAATGAAATAAATTTAATATTTGTTTTTTTCCTAATCTGAATTATATAACTGTGGCATTGTGTATCTATAGCACCACAGTGAAGTTCATATTTACTATGGTATTCTGCATATATAGCACTCTGTCTGTATATATTTATATGGTGTGGATTTGGGTTTGTTAACCGTGTTTGAGACACAAATTATCTCTGGTGCACACATCTAGGTACTATGTTATTAGAAAATATTGCATGTATACAACTTTCAATATGTAGACTTCATATTTTTGATGTTACTATTTGATGGTGACCTGTTAATCAGAAGCGATCTTTATAAGATACTTTTAATACAGTAAGTGAGTTGTCAATTTGACAGAATATCTTTTCTGAGGAAACTTAAAATTCTCAGTTCAAGGGCCGAAAACCATCACCCTGAATTCTAGTATAGGACTTCCTTTTATCTGTATTTGTGGGAGAGGGGAAATATAGCCTTTGAACCAGTTCAGAAATTTGTTAATGTGATATGGCAATGAGACTATGTTAACATTTCAGTCTAAACACCCATTCTTAAGGGATTTGTAGATTGATCATATAACATTCTATATTTGATATGTTCTTCTTAGGAATGAATGTATATTTTTAATTCATA
The DNA here is from genome assembly GCA_948474755.1 of Ctenosaura bakeri. Taxonomy (NCBI): domain Eukaryota; kingdom Metazoa; phylum Chordata; class Lepidosauria; order Squamata; family Iguanidae; genus Ctenosaura; species Ctenosaura bakeri. The sequence continues at coordinate 67,524 of CAOLHI010004515.1, read as the reverse complement.
GGATATATACCTTGTGCCATTTTTTTTAAAAAAAACAGAGGTTGTTAATATCAAACTTCTGTGGCAGCAAAAACTCACAGATTTGTTTCATGCCACTTTTGAATACTGCAAACAAATCTGTTTTCTGAAATGGATATTGGCAGCCTTTCAGCCCACAACATAATCTCATTGCGCTCAGTATATTTGCGAAATGTGAGCAGCCAATGATGAAACTTCTAGAAGGATTGTAGTGCATGCGCTATATACAGGAACTTTAAAAAGAAAGAAATGCCTAGCTATACTTATTATTTACAGGCAAAAATAGATTAAAATGTATTTATTTCTCAGTTTTGGATTTTCATGAGACCACACATATTCAAAATAAATATAAATCTTTTCACTAAATAAAATTCAATGTGACTAAATTATATATACAATCTGGTCACACAGATGACCACACGTTTCCCCTCTTCATTAAAGCACTCTTGGTGTTTCTGAATCCCCCATCTTTCATAGAATATTCGTAAGGATGCTCTAAGACGTGGCTTATGGCATATACTTAACCCTCATGCATTTGAGATCACAGGCTTGGTTCCAAAAGTGCCTACTACAGAGTAGCAGTTGCTGTTTGTGTTTACTCCAGAGGGACCTTGTTTGTTTTTGCTTATTCACCCTTTCTGCTACAGCCACCCAACACACACACACATATTCTAGTGGGTCCCCCCAGAAATGCAGGATTGGAGTTTCAGAGATACAAGGCCCGGGAGGGGTGCGGTTGGCATAAAGCAGAATTCCATAAATACAAGTCTGCTCATTGAAATTAAAATCTAAGCTGTAGTCTTCCCCTTCTTTGCATCAGTTTGTTCTCTGTTGATTCTCCCAGCTTTCTGTGTGTATGTGTGTGTGCGTGTGCGTGCATGTGTGAGAGATGAAGCTTTAAAAATACTTTTCAAGGCTTCTTGTACATCTAGTTTTAAATGAATAGAGGGAGGGGACGAAATGGCTTCAGCTTGGTAAAATTATCATTTAATGTCTATTAACTATTTACTGATGCAGCAGTTAAGACAGATTCTCTGGTTTTTCTTTCTTTCTTTTTTAATGCATATTTCCTGGAGATTTTCAGTGCCTCAGTGAAGAAACAGTATGTCACTGAGACCATGTACAATAGGTATCAGAAAAGTTAATAGTCTCTTTAGTACATTAATATACAACTATGACCAATGTGGTACTAATTTACTAATTTCCTATATCTGTAGTCATTTACAGATAATAATTTGGTGGAAATCTTTTGGAATTTTTAATTGGTGTATTTTAAGATATCAGTAAAATAATTACATCCTGTTTAAGACTTGAAATAAAAGAGGCATACAAGCTATATGAAATTTCATAGAACTTGAATAAAAACAGGTCTTGCACAAGAGCAGCACTTGAACAAGAACAACAACTGAATTACAAACAAGTCACAAGGCTTGGACAAAAGAAGCCCAATGATAAATACTCAAATAGGCTGTATGAATATTCAGAAGGTTTCACATAAATGAAGTATACAGGCTATATGAAGATTCACAGAACTTAAATAAGAACAGCATTTGAACAATTCACAAAACTTAAACAAGTACAGCACTTGAACAAGAACCAGCACCAAAGCAAAAGAGAACTAATTAAATTCTAAACAAGTCACAAAGTTTAGGTAAGAGAAACCCAATAATAAACACACCATGCAGGCTATATGAAGATTCACAAGACTTGAAATGAATGAAATATACAGGCTATAAGAAAATTCACAGAAGTCAAATGAGAATAACACTTGAAAAAGAAGCAACACTTGAGTGAGAGACAGTTATTCCCATGACTTTTTAGAACTGTTTCATAAAGCTTTTCTCATTCTGTAGATGTATCTGTTTTTAATATGCTTTACATTAGATCATGAAGTATCACATGTGATGTGCTGTGTGTTATTCTCCACATAATACCGTAAGCAAGATCCTGTGTTGCTTCTTACTATCTATAATGTCAGTGCCAGGCGGTGGTCAGGCAGAGGCAGGGGAGCTGGTTAGAGGTACAGGGCTTTAATGCAGTCAAAACTCAAAAGTACAAAGCAAGCAGGCTTCTACTCAGTCTTAACAGAAATAAACACAGGCTGTTAAAGGACATAAGGCAGGTTACTTCAACAAGGCGAACAGGAGGACTGGTCTCAAGCGCGGTCAGGAACAAGGCACGGACAGCAGGACCACGGTTGACCGACGGTTGTTGCTCCGTGCCTTCCCCAGCCCGGCACCTGCCTCAAATAGCCCTCCAAGCCAGGCGCCGGCCAATCAGGCGTGGCCATGTGGCTGAGGGCTCGCACCTGTGCTGTGTCTCACAGCTGCGAGCTCTCTGCCCGTCGCCTCCTCTCCAGCAGGCGTCGAGACCGGCGAACAGCCTCCTTGGCCTGCCGTCGCTGCTGGAAAGGAGGAGGCGAGGCGAAGGCATCAGCCTCCTCCGGATCGGGGCCGCAGGCAGACTCCCAGGCCTCCCACGGATCGGGGCCGCAGGTGGGCGGAGCCCCGGGAGCAGGCCCGGGTCCCGCCCACCCCGGCAGGCCGGCCGACGTCGAGGGATCCGAGCCTGCAGCCTCGAGGTAAGAGGCTCCAGGCCCGGCAGCCTCTCCCGCAGCCGGCAGGCCTGCGCCGTCGGCTGCGGCGGCCTCCAGACAAGACCTGTCAGCCGCAGCGGCCTCCGCACAGGCCCCGCCGGCCGCAGCGGCATCCGAGTAGGCCCCGTCGGCCGCGGTGGTCTCTGCGGCATCCGCCGCCACTTCAGCGGCGGCCTCAGGGGCAGCAACAGGCCCGGCCGTGCCGGTGCCCCTGACATATAAAATAGACCATACGTTACAGAAAAACGGTTTTTAACTAAAAACCTCTCACACAAATCTTTTTAATAAATGGCTGCATAGCTGTTCATATAAAGCTGAAAGAAGTTGCGGTTGTTATTTATTATTATTATTACTACTACTATTATTTATCTGTATCCCGCCTCTCCATATGGTTCGAGGTGGCGAACAACTTACAAATAGCAGCCTAGTTTGTTTTTGGTATTCATTGAGCCCATCCCCATGAGCTTACATGGAAGTGATTGCAGACCACAGGAACTACCTCTGTAAAGTTGTACTCATGTACTATGGACAATAATATTTTCCCTAATATTGATATTGCTATTGGCTGAGATTCCATATCCGCTACTTAGTTAAGCATCCTTAAGTATACTTAACTAAGTAGTGTCTCCTGTCCCGAGCTCCCCCAATCCTGACTTTCCAGGCATCAGCTGCTGCAAAGGCAGTGGCAGAGCTTGGAGTGTGTGGAGAGGGGGCCGCTAGGGGGGACTACGGTGTGAGAGGCGTGGCCACTGTGCATGGGGGCGGGGCTGTGGTGCATGGAGGCATGGCCAGGGCACACAGGGACGGGGCTATGGGCTGGGACGCCCCAAAAACATTGCCGCCTGGGGCGAATCACCTCTCCCGCCCCCACATCCCTACGCAACTGTGCAAATGATGAGGGTCTGTTCTCCTGCCAATCAGGGAACAGCAGACTGACATTTCCGTCCAGTGATCTTTGGTGCGATGGTCAGAAGCAGGATCCTTGATGAAATTCCTTAAACTAAAGATTCCTGGAGGGAGGGTATGGAAATGACTGCCTGCTGATTCCTGATCAACAGAAGAACAGACCCCTGTTTTTCACAGTGCCTGATACCTAATGAGTCAAAATTAGAGGACTTTTATGGTCCCTACACATTCCCTCCATTATAGAATATTTAGAGAACATGAGTTCAAATCAGTTATAAATGTGTAGTTCTAGGTTTCACATTCTTAACTGCAATTGTGAATTCTAGCCAATATTATTACTATTAATATCACAACTATTTCCCAGTTTAGGTCTCAAGGAAACTTACAAAACTTAGAACAAATACAGCCAAAAAATTCGTATCATACAAAAGTTACAAGTATAATCAAGCTATCCATAAAACTCAAACCAGTTAAAACCATTATCATTAAAAAGAAAACAACAAATGGACAATATACAAGTACATTATCATTACTCGTATGATATATCTGACACTTATCCCCATATCAAACAGATATAAATGCTTTTTTATAGGGAGAAGCATAGGTCAGTGAGGAAGACATCTGTTAGAAGAGTGCTAGTCAAAGTTGTGGTTCTTGGAAAGACGCTGATCTGTGGTGAGTTTCCAGTAAAGAAACAGTTACAACCAGCAGACCCAAATATGGTGCTGGTTCCTGGCCCACTCAGGGAAACTACTGCTGGTCCCCTATAGTCTTGAGAAGCAGTATTTTAGAATATTTTGTTGTGTTTGAGTCACTTGCCCATATAAAAAATCTTGGAGGTGATCTGCCCTTTAGTATTGGCAAAAAAGTTTAGGCTAGTTCTTCAAGTGAGCAGTTTCCAGAGGGACGGCAATTTTACAATCAGTTCTAGCAAAACAGTGCTATAATCCATGCTATAACCAATGAATTTATCAGACAGTTGGAAAGACTGACTCAATTTGCTTTTCATGATAAAAGCATGCAATTTAAGAGATTATTCAATCTATGACCCAAAGTGTTTATAGGTAGGAGCACCTTATATATGTTGTTCATGCGAAATAAAACAGTGGCAGTGCAAAGCAAGTCCTGATGATGCATTGGTAAAACAGATGTAGTTTCTGAAACCTATCATTTAATAGCCTATTTATAAATACTAAACATGTCTTTCTTGCACTCCATTCCTGTAAGAAATTTTATTACAGTGAAGAATATACGCAAATGGTGTCTCCTGACCTAAAGAAGGCCAAACATGAGTGGGTGATAAGATTTGCCAGTCCTGATACCTATGGAGCCCCAGATTTCATTTGTACTCGGAACAGGCACTTCAGAAAACAGGCAGATTTTTCTTTAACCCTCCAATGGTCTTGATTTGGCAGGGGCAGGCCTAACCAATCCTCTGTCCTACCAGTCTTTCAGCCGCTTTTAAAATGTCCCAGTTTTAATCTCTTCCTCTCGCTTTCCCCCTTGTCCTCAGCTTATTTCAGCTGCCACAAATTGAGTTCAAAGTGCAAAAGCAGTTTGCATGTAGTTAACTCGGCAAGGGCAGAAGAAAGTGGAGAACATAACCGAGCCTTTCCCAGTAGGCTCAGGCAAAACCACACTGCTGCAGCCTCTCCTACCTTGTATGTCCTTCTATATTAATAACTTTGGCGATCGTGACCACACTCTGATGTTGCTTGACAACATGTGTCCCGGTTTTCATCTGTGAAATGTTGGTGAGTATACACTAAATCCCTGTTCAGGCATTCACCTAAACACAATCAGGACTACACCTGGAGATGAGGTGGCCCATTGAGTCCCACCCCACAAAGTCCCCATAGGTAAGTTGGACTTTCAGCCCTTACATTCAAAGATCTGAAAAATCTGTATTCTTTGACTAACTTCACACAGAGCTTGTGAACGGCAACTCCCTCTTATCAGGGTTGTCATTTGTGGAAGCTTTGTAACCAGACTGACCAGAAAAAGGACTTCAGTTTCTTCTTCCTCTGCACAACTCAAATCCTTAAAAACAACCACATCCATCATTCCCATGAGAGCAAGGGCCGGTGGGGAACCTGTAGCCCTTCACACGTAGTTACATTATAACTCCCATCATTTTTAATCCTTACCACCGGCCACGGCCAATGCGAGTTGAAGCCTAACAAAATCAGTGGCCATTTCCACACTAGCCTGTTATAGCGCGATGATTCCACTTTCAACATCCTCTGGAATCCTGGGGTTTGCAGTTTTGGGAGGGGCCAGCCAGCCCCCAGGATTCCAGAGGATGTTGAAAGTGGAATCATCGCGCTATAACAGGCTAGTGCGGAAACGGCCACCGTGTCTTGGTTCTGGCTCATAACTTCCAGAAGCTCCCCCACCCCCTTAGCACTGGAAGTTGCAGTGCACAGAACGATGATAGCCTCTGGCAACTACAGGAAGGGAGCAAAATGAGGGCACCGCCCCCCAAGCAAGCAACTGTGCCCCCCCCGGAAACTTCCCTTGAGTCCCCAAACTTCAAGCATTGCAATAACTGGAAACTTCCATGGATTATTTAGGAACACAGTTTGGCTGCGAAGAAGGAGAGGCAAAGTTCCCAAGGGAATGCTAACAGAGCAAACTGAGAACTCTTAAGTGGGGATGCTATTGAGTATCTCACTCTGGTGTTAGAAATTCGGGGGCTGGGGAAATATTTCATGGGGGGGGATTCTTATTTGAGGTGGGAACGCCACGACGCCCTTTGGTAACATGAGAAAACCCGGCTCACTGGAAAAGACCATGAGGTTTGGCAAGGAAGAACCCGGCAGCAGGCAAGAGCCTAAGTCCACGCCCCCTTGAGGGCAGCGAGCAAACCAACCCGCACCACGCAGAGGTTGGAAGGGCTTCAGGAGAGAAACTGCGCATGCGCAACGGCCGACGCCCGCGAGGTGAGCCGAGCGCTTTCGGCTTCTTTCGGGTTTTTTTTTTTTTTTAAAGGACGGAAGGATTACACTTCGGGTTCCCAAGCGAGCGCGTCAGATCAGACGGAAAGAGCGTTACGACCTGTAGAGATTCGTCATTTCCACACTACACTCTTATAGCGCTATTATTCCACTTTCAACCTCCTATGGAATGCTGGGGTTTGCAGTTTGGGGAGGGACCAGCCGGCCCCTCCCTAAACTGCAAGCCTCGAGATTCCAGAGGAGGTTGAAAGTGGAATCATCGCGCTATAAGGGAGTAGTGCGGAAACGACAATAGTGCTCCCTTTCCCTATTCTAATAATAGGGGAACGTGCTTGTTTTCTGTTGGAGGTCGGTAACGCTCTCGTAAAATCTGAGCGCCTGAAGCCCGTTCAACGTGGAAAGGCCTGAGGGCGCTGAGGGGCGCCTTTGTCAGCCGAGTGTCCCGGGATCCCAGCGTCGTTCTTCCCCTCAGATTGGTGACTAATAAATTCCACATTTCTGCACGAAAAAAAGGGTTCGGGGGGGACGGAGAGAGGGAGAGATTCGGGGAGAACCCGGCTTCCCTATTCGGCCGCCACAACGCCCTCCTGGTTCAGCCGCCTTCAAAGAGAAGCCGGAAGCGCACGTCACCCGCGCGGCGCCTCTCCTCTCTGAGGAAAATCCGAGCTCCGTGCGGAAGCCGCTGGTCTCGTGACCGGAAGTGGCGGCTGTTTTCCTCGCGGGAGGCCGTTGGGGCCGTTATGTGGGTTGGCCTGGCGCGCGGCGCGCTTCGGGGGCTCGGCCGGCCCTCTCCTCTGGCCCGGTGGCGGAGGCCGAGCCCGAGCCGGCGCTGGTGCGGCAGCCAGCCTGGCCCGCCGGAGCTGTTCGCGATGCCGGCGCTTCGGCGGTTCCTGGACCGGCGGCAGCGGCAGGAGGGAGGCCCCCGCGGAGGCTCCGGCCCGGAGTTGGCGAGCCTGGCCCGCCTCCTGCGCAGGAAGGAGCGGGAGCTGCGCGACACGGAGCGCCTGGCCCGGGAAGGTGAGGGGGGCTCTCGGCGGCCTCGGCCCGCAACGCCCGGCAGCCCCGGCCAGCGGTGGGCCGCGGGGAGGACTCCTGGCGTCGCGGACCGGCAGTCTCGGGCGGGCCGCGCGTCGACCTCCCTGACTGTAGATAGACGTGAGAAGAGGCGTCCTGAATCCTTCCGATAGGCGCGCCTGGGCTCGTTCTCGTGGGTGGCGGAAGAAGCCTCAGAGCAGGAGCTCCTCTGCTGTCCTTCCGAACTGGGCTCCGCCGCTGATTTGGTTGTGGTCGCATCCCCCGTGGGCAACATCCCCCTTCATTTGCTTTCCTTCTGACAGAGGTTCCTTCGCCCGATTGAGTAGATTCTATATATATATAAAAGATATATATGACTGAGGGCCCTCTTACGCTACACTGTTACAAGTGCTGTTATTCCGCTTTAACTGCCCTGGTAACACTCTGCGGAATTTTGGCGCTTGGCTGAGAATTCCAAAGGCCCCTCCCTAGACTGCCAACTCCATAGGATGGAACCATGGCAGTTAGAGTGGAATAATAGCGCTATAAAGGTGTAGTGTGATAGGGGTGTTAGTGACGTGCTCTTATCAACGGTATGGTAAAATCCTGAAGACGCCAAATTTTGCCGGACTTTAGAAGCCAAGCCTGGCCAGCTCTGGTTAGTACTTGGAGGAGAGACTGCCAGTGAATACCAGGCGCTGTAGGATATATTCCAGTGGAAGGTATTGGTAAAAGCACCTCTGAGTATTTCTTAAGAAAACCCTGTGAAGTTCACGGGGTCGTCATAGGTTGAAAGGTGATCTGAAGATTCAGACACATACGCAGAGTCCGATGTGCGCATACTCAGAAACATTGGCACATTGAACGTAGTGAGGCTCAGGGCGTGGTAGCAGAGTCCCCTGAACTCAATATGGCCTTTATATAAATGAGGTCATTACGAGGCTATCTGTTCTAGCGTTCCCTTTTGTGTTTACCAGCTACTGCAAAACTAACACTATTTTTTTTAAAAAAAAATTTAACACCCTATTGTGGATGTGCGCTGTGATGACGTTCTGGGGGTGTGGCTATCTCAGGTGCCATGTTAGCCTGGAACCAGGTTGCTAGGCAACCAAAATAGCATCCCAGGAGAGAAACCCAGCCCAGCAGTGTGTGGGAAGGGCTTGTGGCTGAGAAAAAGTTACATAAAGCCATATTCCTTCAGTGGGAGACTAACAAGGGGCCAGGAGATAGAGTCCCGTAGTCAGTCCGAGAATGTGACTGTTTTGGGAGGGTTAGTTTTCAGTGGAAGCCTAGTGAGAGGCAAAGAGTAATTGAACCCTAGTAGGACCTGGTCAGAGAGTGTGACCTAGATTGGCAGGTTAAGCTTTTGGTGGGAGTTTAGCCGGATGATATTATACAATATGATATTTGTGCTTTATATGAAAGTGGGATATAATTGAACTCTTTCTGAGCAGTGAGTTACTTGCTATACTGTCTAAAAGGTACACTGAGTAAATGTATTGACCTTGACCTGCTTTTGAAGTCTAACATGCTACATTATTCTGACTGTTATCTTAATAAATGTTACAGTTTATCTTTCTAAATACTGATTTGGCTGAGTTGGGTACAGTATATAACGTAGCACAGAAAAAACACTATTGTAAAATTATTAAGTAGTTGTAAATAAACATTGAAAACCCTCACCCTTTTACTCGAAGGTGGTGTTATAAAGGAGGAGGCAGAACTTTGTGGTAAAGACAGGGCACCTTATCAGACTGGGAACTGCCACACCAATCTGGGAGAATGAAGGACCTGTCACAGGCACCTTTCTGACACAGGAACTCTGCTAGCAAAAAGATTACAGGCCAACTTTTATTCCTCACCTTCAGAAAGGTGGGAGAACTTCTTTCTTTCAGCCAAGTTAAATTTTAGAAATATTTTCAGGGACCACAGTGCTGGATGGTGCCAAAGGGAAATGGGAAAGACTAAAGGTATCAGCTTGTTTTTGCTTGAAGATCTTACTTCTAGTAATCTATACCTTAAGAGAGGAATTTGAACTTTTTCCAATTGAGATGGAAGCTATAAAAGCTGGAAAGCCATCAAATAATGACTGGTCAGAATATGCTGGGAAGGGAGCATAGGTGGATTGGGATGCCCTCCTCAGATTTCTGAGTTTGGCCCTGAGGTTCCCCTTCCATGACCTCATCTGAACAGAGAGCAGGTAGTGCAGTATTTGCAATGCAGTAATACCACTGGATGATGACACAAAACACAATAGTCATTTGTCCTTTTTGGTACAAGTTGCTCATCTATGTAAGATAATTTTTCCTGAGAGGAAGCACCTTCTGAACTGGAAGCAAGTGGTTGAACTGCATTCTGATGAAGAATTAAAGAAGCAGAAGTATCTGTCCTCAAAACCTTAAAAAATAAAATCATATTTTCAATTATCCACATAAGTACAGGCCAGAAAGGATCTTTCATCCAAAAGATGCTTGTTTGCAAGAGAGACATATCAGTCAGGGTGTTGGGGCAACTTCCCTATGAAAGTTTACAAAGTTTGGGCTTTTTAACATAGAAGAAAAGGTAAATAGAAGGTGGGAGTGAGGGCAATGGTAGTGATGGAAGGAAAAGTGAATGGAGAAGTTTCTCTGTCTATCAAAACTCTAGTGTTTGGGGGTCATCTAGTGAAGTTGAATGTTAGGAGATTCAGGACAGACAAAAGAAGTAAAGCTGATGAGAGAAAAATGAAAAATGATGAGGTAAAATGCCATTTATGTGCCTTCTTCCAGAACTGTCTTCTGTCAACAGCTATTCTGCCCCATTGCATCAGGGTGAGCCACTAAAGCCCACTTCATCAGTTTTCTGTGATCAACTCCCACTTGTCTTCTCTTCAGACTGTCTTCTATAGTGATCGCTCTGTGTGGTTATTGTATAACTTTCTGCAGAAATTAGCACCTGAACACTTACTTTCACATTCTCTCTTTTTTCTGTTTGTTTTGTGTCTGTTAGACTGTGAGGCCACAAACAGAACCTGTATTGCTGTATTTACATTTTTTGACAATTCCTAGAAATGCAGTTAATTGATTATGGTGACGATGATGATAATAACAACAACAATAATAATATATTGTTCTAGATGAAAATGAAGATTTGCGAAAACTTGCAGAAAAGGAAATTGTTTCCTGTCAGGAAGAGATAGAAGAGTTGAAACGTCAGGTACATCACTTTAAATGGTATATTTTCAAATATGGTGGTATATGCTGTGCTTACACTGGGAAATCAAAGACCTTTTGCCTTTTGTTGAAATGTAAGGTTTAAATTCAAACCTATTTTTATCTACTCTTGCCAGTCTGTGGGAATATGAAACACTGTTCTTTTCCCTAGCCCTGTTCTCCCCATACACATTTCCTTTTTGCTGCATATAATTCTCATACAATTACAGTAGTATAGTTCATAGGTTAGTTCTGAAGGCCTGGTTGTAAACAACACCTGAAACACAGGAGATAAATTGTATCTGAAAGTATGAAAACAACCTCCCCTGTCCCAGTATGGAGGGTGGCTTCCTGAAGGATATAGTACATTGATGTCCCTACCTGTGGCTGCCAGGACCAGTCACTAATGATGTGAGAAAGAGAAGGTATGAAGGCCCACATATTTCTTCAGCTTACATATCACCACATAGCAATTGCAATGTGGTTACTGGATTATCTTTCTTCAGACTGATTTGGGTAATGTGTAGACTTTCCCAATTGTATTTGTTGCATTGCGCTATACATAACATGAACTTTCAGATCTTTAATATAGCTATAATGTATTTGGTCCTTAAAGTCTCTTTTGAGAACTATACTCAATTGACACTGCCTTCAGGACATTTGAGTTATCTTTTTGGATGTTTCTGTACTTAGTAGAAAATGCTTCTGAAGCTGATGGTTTAAAGTGTGCCCCTCTCTCTAATCATCCAGCCTTCTATGAATTGGATGTGACAGTACAATTGTTACTGCATAAAAAAATATACATGTAAGAACACAGATGGTTGAGCAAGATCTACTTTAAATGTGAACAGACAGGAAATTTACATTGCTTGTTTGAAATAAATACCAAAAATATCTTGAAAAATGATTATATTAGTTTTTTGGGGTTTTTTTGCTAGTTTATGTTGCTGCTAAAGCTTTTCCAGCAAGATATGTATCAGATGAAATTAACTGACTACTTTAAAAAAAAATAAGAGAGCATTCTTTATGTATTTCACAGATAGTGTTGCATTTGATTCCTTCCGAAGAAACAGACAAAAGTGATCTTATACTGGAAGTGACTGCTGGAGTTGGAGGGCAGGAAGCGATGCTGTTCACTGCAGAGATGTTTGATATGTATCAACAATATGCTGCATATAAAAATTGGAATTTTGACATTTTGGAATATATCTCCAGTGATATAGGTAAGTAACTAGAACACTTCCTTTTTTTGTCATGCTAGAGGATACCAAGTGCAGATGTAGACGTAACAGTTAAACAGTTTTTTTTCCTGCAACTAGTTTGTGTGTGACATTATGTGATCATTGCACACAGTGGTAGATGTAGCTTTACACCCCAGTGTATACAATTCCAGAAAACTGAATCCAGTCAAGTTTCCTAGATATAAATACCTGGTACAGTCATCCCTCCACATTTGCGGGTTTCACTTTTATGGATTTTATTATTCACAGATTATTTGCTGTCAGCTCTTCTGCTGCCCTGTGCCATTTTTAATAGGGACTGCAAGCCTCATGAGACTGAGAAACTGCTCGTAAGTCCATATTAAAAATGGTGTAGGGCAGCAGTGGAAATGGCAATAAGCCCCAGCAGCCACCCACTTCTGCCTTGTGAAGGAACTCTGGTGACTCAGAGGAATCCATGGTGGGTTCAATATGGTGATCATACTTTTTTCTGTGTGTTAAATAGGGTTTGGGAGGACCTAGAGTTGTTCATGGTTTTCCCACTTTCATGGGGGTCCTGTGCCACTAACCCTAGCAAAATGTGGAGGGATGACTGTATGTACATATATCTGAATATGAAGTTATGTGTGCATATTTGTGCATGATAATATTGATGTTTCCGTTAGCAGTTGTAACAAATGATACTTGAATTCAGTTAAACTTTTTTTTAAAAAAATCTGTGTAAGATATGTCCTGTAACAACTTTGAATAAACTATTTGTACCCCATTCTTCATTGATAAACCAAGAAGAAGACAGCTTAACAAAGAGCTTTAGTTTTTTTCTGGAGATCCTGTGCTTTATTGGCTTAATCAGCTTTTGATGCTGGAGTTCTTCAGAATATTTGTTATTGGACTGTTTGCTAGGGAGAGGGATGGGCTATCCTTTGAGGACAAAGAGTACCTATTTTGCAGATGTAGCTATTTGTCTATATGTGATACGAAAATGGCAAATTCAAGTACGATGGATTCTGTTGTTATGTAAGCAGATAGAGAACTACACACATACCGGTAAGTAGCTTTTGACACGGATTAGTATGATTACCTAAAGTAAACTCACAGAAATTTTTTGCTACAAAAATAACAAAAAATAATCTTCTAAATTTACTTAATACAGATTCCCCCCCCCATGGAATTAAATTATACCCATGGCTCTTCTGATAAAGTAGGATCTGTCAATGAAGAAATAAGGGAAGAAAAAGATGGTTAACGTCTCTGCATTCAAAACAGTTCCATGTCAAAGAACCTTAAAGTTAACGATTTATGTGCAGGGAACCTTAGCTTTGGTACCCCCAGTACTAAAGAGATGTGTAGTTGCAGCGTCCTGTGAATGAGAGGTTATTCTCACATTGTTGTTCATTGTTTTGTTGTCTAGCACATTGTTACTGAATATTAAGCAAATAACTTTCTGATAATAGACTGTTTTCCCATATTCTCTGTATGGCTCATAGATAAAACTAGAGTCATGCCTTGTTACTGTCTATAACTTAATGATAACCACAATTCTGTAGTTGCAACTGCTGTCTGTTACTCAAAGGAGTAGCACTAATTGATAGTTTTTAACTGGTGTGATTATACTGATTGTGTAGTTATCAGTGCCACGTGGTTACTTTACAGTTTTCTTTTTCTCTTAAGGTGGATTAAGACATGCATCTGCCACAATAGCAGGCTTTGAAGCATATAGGCAAATGAAGTTTGAAGGAGGAGTGCATCGTGTACAGCGAGTGCCGAAAACAGAGAGGCAAAGCCGCATTCATACCAGCACAATGACTGTAGCCATATTACCACAACCAAATGAGGTATAATTTTGTTAACCAGCAGTGACTGTTCAGACCTTCCTGTCCAGATAAGCCCTCACCAAGTTTAAAGGTTGAGGGCTGATTTTTTTCAGCAAAGATTGTTGTAAAATGTGTACGACTGCTCAGTGTAAATGTATTATGCTGTTGAATTAAGAATGAACCATAATTTATATTAACTGTTGTAGCATACAGAGAATAAGCAAAGTGTACTTCTTTTCTATTCTAGATAAATCTGACAATTAATCCTAAAGAGTTACGTATTGAAACTAAACGAGCCAGTGGAGCTGGTGGTCAACATGTAAATACCACTGATAGTGCTGTACGTATAGTCCATATTCCTACAGGTAAATTATATTTTATTTCAACTATGCATACATCTTTTTTTTAAATAAAAAACTATTGTTTTAGGACAGGAATATTGTTCATTAGTGAGGCAAACACTTTTGTACACAGAAGCTCCCAGATGTTGATGGAATCACCTTTAAAAATAAAAAAGAAATTTAACTTGAGGACCATGCTGCCTGAGCCTATGGAGAATCACTGTTAGTCAGAACAACAACTCACAAAGCAGGGTGTTTGTCTCACTAGGGTGAGGACCATAATTTACTTATTTACACAGTATTTATGTAGTTAAATATTTGTGTTCAACCCTATATCCAGTGATTTCACGGTGGCATATAATTAAACCAGTTTAAACAATATGGCCCCTTCTTTCCACCTGTCAGTGCTGGGCCAGCTTTGGATGTCTGCAGACCCAAATGACCTTGGATTAACAGTGTAAAAGTCAAGAAAAAATATGCAGAAAAGAAAGCTCCCTCCCTGCCACAAGGACTGTTCCCCAAAGGGGGGAAAAATGGAAATAAAGAACAGAAAGAGTAGGGGCTCCAGTGGAATATTTTTTTTCTTTTGGAAACAGTGAATGCTGTTAAAGAAATGCTGTTGGTAAGAATGTTGCCGGGTAAGAACCTACAGATTAGAGGATAATTTCTCTATACCTTGCTGAAGTGAAGCATTCTTTTTTTTTTTAAACAGAAAACTAACAGGGCTAGTGTACTGATTGCATTGGGGTACCTGATAAAGCCTTGCAGCCACAAAATTGTTTTGTTCTGATTTGTTTTGTGTTTGCTTTTGAGGCTGCAATCCTGTTGCTAAATTGGAAGTAAGCACCAACATCTGGAATTAAACATTTGTGCAGCATGCTTCTTAAATGCTTCTCAGTAGATAAAAACAAAACAAACAAAAACAAACAAACAAAAACAAATGTTGTTTTTATCAGTTCTTTATCTCTACTCTTTCTATTTTTGCCTTTTCTTGCTCTAGGGGTGGTGTCTGAATGTCAACAAGAAAGGTCTCAAATAAAAAATAAAGAAAAGGCTATGCAGATACTTCGTGCCAAGTTATACAGTATGAAACTTGAAGAGGAGTTGAGAAAGAGAGAAACTGCCAGAAGGATTCAGGTAATGTCTATTTTATTCTTCCTCAATATTATGTCTTGTGTCTGAAGCATTGTAGCATAATGAAAAGTGTGAGCACCAGATGATGTAACAGGATCTGGAAGGGTGAGACCTTTGGAATACATACATGAAGTGAAGCTTGGAATATTAGATGAAGAAAAAGAAAATATGGTTCTCAAAAGCACAGTAATGTAAAATAATTATTAACTGTGTTGGAAATGGATGAACAGAAGCCTCATGTGCCTTTTTTTTTTTTTTTTGCTAAATTGTACTCATTTTGTATTGCTGAGGGGCAGATTTGCCTGAGCTACTAGTTTTGTAACCGTAGAGAGTATTTTAGGGGGAAATGTTCAAAGATTTGATTTCTACTTGCACAATAACCCAGTTGGTATCCAAGCAAACAGAGCAGAAGGGAAATGATGTGAAAGAGATTCAATTCGTGTGTGGCTCTTTATTTACAGTAGTTGCTTTTTAGTAACAAGAATGATGAACAGGTCTGTAAGCCTATGACATTTCCCATCCCTCTGTCTCTCCTTCACTTGAATGTTTTTGATGGTTAGTTCTACAAGGGAAGGAGGGTGCCTTTTGTGTTTAGGACTTTTTCTTTGTTTTGCTTATGTGAACTTTGTTAAGGGTGTGTATACCTTTGTTGTGTTAAATTATGACCATGAAAAAGAACATAAATTTCTCTTGAGCAGGGGAAAAATTGTGGTGCCTAAATATTCAGTCTGCATATTGTGCTCTTTGGAAACTAATAGTCATCACATTTGTTTTCTTCTTCTGCTTAGACTGGCACCAAAGGAAGGTCTGAGAAAATCAGAACCTACAACTTTCCCCAGGATCGGGTCACTGACCACAGAATAAGCAGATCAGTGCATCATATTGAACGATTCATGCTGGGGGAAGAACTGTTAGATGAAATGATACAGGCCCTAAAAGAATATGCTGACTTTGAGGCTCTAATGGAAGTTATTTGGAAGATGACCCAACCAGACTAAGGTGACCTCCATCTTGTTCTGCATAACAGGTATGGAAATGCATTCAGACTCCTTTGCTACAGTGTACTGTTTGAACCTATATGATTTAGCAGTACTTCTCTGCCTATGAAAAAGTGCTATATTAGGACAAACTGTTATTTGAAGGGGAAAGTTTATTCTGAAAGAAAAATACTGCTTCTGCTACGAAGCATTAAACAAGTTAACACTTTAGAATCATTCTGTTTTCCACTTCTGAATCAGCATTGGTACTACATTTTTCAAAGGTGGGTAGAAAACTGAGAATTCATCAACTGTCATATGCTTATTATTCATAATTAAAAACTGATCTAGACCTCATTATCTGTGAATAAAAGGGCTCCTTCTGTTTACAGAAGGCTGTTCATGCAGTGAAGAAATGCTACTGGCAGAAGTGGGAAGAGCGGTTACCTACTATCCTCTCATCCCCTATTCTGTGTAGTCTCCCAACTGCAGACAGCTCATGCAGGAGGGAGCCTTGCTAGAGTGCAGAAAGAAGCAGAAGTTGATCAAAATCACATGTTACTCCTTCAGTATCTCCTGAGCAGAAGCCCAGCTCCATCCACGTTCAGTGCAATAACCAAGTTAGTTCATGTTATGAATTGTTACATTATTGATAACTTAATGCAAATACAGGGAGTAAATCTGTTTTTAAAGGGTTTTCCAAGTCAAGCATGATTACAGATAAAATTTATTTGTGACATTATTTGCATCTATAAAAATTAGCTGCTTTATTCGTAGTCTTAATAGTTGCTTTTTCAAGCTCTATTGAAAACAGTATAATCCTAATGTTATCTTTGTTATGCATCTGGATTTCCATTTGATTTCAAGAAGGTTTTTATAAGCTATGCTATTGTCTAGACATTTGTCCACCTCACGGTGTGCTGCTTTTCCTGACATCCAGCCCATGTCTTTGTCTGTCTGTCCCAATATTTTATACCACATACAGACAGTGCAGAATTTTGTTACCATCCTCAAAACACACTGCAAAAAGAGCCCATTTGTTTTGGTTACACTCTACTCCATCTCCTAATTTAAAAATATGGAAAAATTGGAGACTTTTATGTTTATACATAAAGTGCTTGAAGTAGTATAAAAGCTCCTAAAATATGAACTCCCACTTTACATATTAAGTTGTCAGTAGGAGAGACTCGAGCATCCTGCAGTTCCAAAACACAAAAGTAAAATATACTGCAGACTTCTAAATGTTGGGGGTAGCTGTGTAAATTCATTTGCCAACTTATTCTCCAGACTGTTGTTTTATTCCACCCTGAATAATAACTGATTCATTAAAGTGTAAAACAGTAGGATTTTATCCTACCTCTTTCAGATTAAAGTTATCTTGCAATGTTTAGTAAATATCCAAAGAGCTGTACACAATTTTCTCTACAAAGCTTGAAAAGTGTTATCTAGTGATTTCTTTAGAAACAGAGAGCTGTCCTTGGGAGACTTGACCCCAGATCCCAGTGTGCCTCCATGATATCACTGTAATCAAACTGCTATAAATTGAAGAATACAACTGGAGCTGCACTGTGGAGGAATTCTTAAGGTCCTTACACACTCATTTCATAATCCTTTACCTTTCAATCCGTGTAAATTACTATTCAGGTTAGAAAAAAATTAAATAAGCTACTGCAAGTGGGGGATGCCGTATTAAGCAAGCTGGTTCTACACATCGTCAGGTGGTGCTCTGTACATTGGGGGTCCCACTTGGAGAAATTCTACCAATTATGTAATAGCAATCCAAAAAACAGGGTTTGGAAGCCAGAAATGTGTAAGGATATCACAGAGGTTTGAAAACTGATGCCAGAGTATTCTAGGGACAAGCTGTGACAGGCTTGTGCTAGTAAACAGAGTTGGCACTATGAAGACAATCTTTAATATATATCAAATTCAGCAGCTTGCAGTGTAAAATGCATATGATAAATTCTCATAACTGCTATGCTGATAATGTACACAAAGGGAGCATTTTTCATTTTTCACAATGCACTAGGACCACCGTATTTCTTCGTATTTAGATGTATGATTTCTTTAATTAGAAGCTTTCTGACAATAAATGTATGGGGGGCTCTTCCATATAAACCCTGCTCTGAAAAGGGGATTGTCTTTCTCTTTCCAGGAACAAAGCATCAGGTCACCGAGATTTCTTTCTCTCATAAAGGCATTTAGATATACATAATATTTCCTTACTGACTTTGGTATCATTTTTTTTAAAAAGAACATGGGATGATAGATATAAGGTGATAACTTTTAATTTGCTTAACCGTGGGGGCACAACAGTACTATGGGTATAAAAGCAGCTGCTTTGTGAAGGGAAGTTGATATTCTGCTATCCGAGGGCAGTTAAAATCAATTGCTTTGGAGATACTGGGTCAGATTCAGGATCTCCCTATTATTCCAGGAAGGGACACCCACCTCTCCAGAGATTTCCAAAGGGTGTAAGGAGGTGGCAGAGGGGCAGAATTGGGAAAATTCTCACCCCCACCCTGTTTCTGCTAGCAGAAGCTTAAGGGGTTGTTTGAATGTCCCAAAGCTGATAAACATTTCTAAACTGCTTCAGTGAAAGTGCTTCCATCCTGCACGTTAGTGTATGAAGAGACTTAGGGTCCAAACATTAGAAAGCTACCATGTTGCCACTCCTGCTAAATGGATGAGTTTTGCAGAATACTATCAGGGTATGACAAAAACAGCACTAGATGGAAATTTTACTTAACAATCTAACATGATGTATTCATGAAAAACAACTTTGTGATCATTTAGTTAACTGGTTCATTTGCTGTAAAATATTAAATTTATCCTGAGTCCCTACTTTATAGCAGCTATATTTGAATCTTGTATATTCTAAAGATGGCTAAGATCTCAATAATAAAACATCTAAACAGGGTAGCTAAGAATATCCTAAATGTATGTACCTAGAATTAAGTCTTACAGAATTCAGGGTACAATCATCTGAAATTAAACCCCACTGTGAATTTGCACTGCAGATTTTCTCATATTTATTTACTGCTTCAGGAAAGCAAAGTGTAATACTGCTGTCTCTTTTAAAACTGCTGCTAGAGGCAGAAAGTTTACTGGCATTTGCTGCTTGTAAAAATCCTACAACTGGGGAGACAACATGTGGCCCTCCAGATGTTTTTGGGTTACAATGCCTGTAATCTCTTATTATGATGTCTAGGGTTGATGGGTGTTATAGTCCTAAAGGAACATTTCCATAGGCTTAAGGGATTTTTATTTCCTATTTTATTCAGTGTTAACTATCCTATGTTTTGTTTATAAAAAAGATGCTATTAATATATCGGAGGTTCTGTAGCACAGTAGTAACGATAAAAGAGACTGGATAGAAAAATACCAAAGGATGTTGAAGTGATGGTGTGTTCAGTTCCCCTTCATGTCCAAATTGCTATATATTCTAACAAGGCATTTGCTGTCCTATGGAATTCGGGAGAGGCTCTTATCTAACTAGGGTGGTCACCTGATACTAATAATATACCTGAAAAAGTATTCATAAGCATTCATAAGAGACAGGAGCATGATGATCAAAATGGGTGAAACAAATTAAATTGTCATAAATTTAGATAAGGATGCCAGTCAATAGGTGTAATAAATTAAACTGCTAGTGCAAGTCTGCAGGTTTGGTGGAGGCAGTGTGGTTTCATGTATAAATAAGATTTCCTGGATTCTGTTCCAGGAATTTCTAGACAGACCTGGACTGTGGCAGTGTTATATGGAAATTGGCCAACAACTGTGATTTTGCCATTGTTGCCCATGTAGAGCTCCCAAGAACTGAAAGGATAATGTGAAATCATCCTTGTTCAATATTATCTTCTTTTTTAAAAAAAACCTTTCATGCAGTCTAATAAAAGGTACAAGTCTTCATTAGTGACTGTTTGTGAACCCACCAATGGATAGGCAAAATTAATAAGGGAGCAAATGAAGGGTATGAGACATGCTTTCATGTGTCTACATGAACAAACAGAGCACAGGAAATAAGCAGGATGAGTTTGAACTCTTAATGCAGGAATGCAAGTATGATTTAACAGGCATCATGGAAAATTGGTGTGATGAGACTCAAGACAGGAACATAGCAATTGAGGAACATAACCTGTTCAAAAGGAACAAGAATGAAGGAGCAATAACATGTAAAAGATGTGTACAGCAGTGGGAAGATCAATCAACTTGGAGGGCAAGTTGAGAGCATTTTGGTCAAAAAAATAAAGGTGAGGGAAATAACAGTGACATCAATGTAGTGGTCTATTTTAGATGTCCAAGCCAGACTGACAATTTTGATTATACTTTCCTATAACAGATTGCCAGACATTTGAAAAGGAGACAGATAATGGCAGTGGGTGACCTCAGGTACACTGATGTTGGTCAGAAACCAAATTCTTCCAAAAATGTGAAGTCCAACAAATTGCTTATTTGCCTAGTTGACAACTTCATTTTCTAGAAAGTGCAAGAAGCAACAAAAGGAATTGATTATCTGGGACTTAATTCTCTTCCACAGGGAAGAATCTGCCAACAACGAGGAAGTAATAGGAATCTGGTAGAAATAAACAAGTCCCACCTTGAATTTTTTTATACAAAGGAAAGTGAAAGACAAGCATAGTTTAATATGTATTCAGGACTTTGAGAAAGCCAATTTCGATAAACTTTAGCAAGTAGTAAGTTCATATGGTCAGAAATACTCAAAGAGGAGAAAATTCATGATGGATGAAAGCTTCTTAAAAATGAGATACAGAAAGCCCCGCTGCAAACAGTTGTAATGAGATGACAAAGTGGGACAAGTGTAAAGAAAATAGAGCGGATGCATTAGGAGTCAAATCATTAAGGAACAATACAAGTGAATTCCTGATAGTTCTAGAGAGAAGGTCAGGAAAGCTAAAGCTCAAAATGTGGTTAGAATTTCAAGAGATGTCAAATATAACCAGGCTGCAGTCTGACACACTGGAGAAGTAAACTTCACTTTGTTAGCCAAAAGTGCTTCAGGAGGAAAGCATACAGAACACTGATCTTGCAGGCCTCTGAAATCAGATCTCTCAGTTCAGCCATAAGTTGGAAACGATTTGAAGGCATACAACAACAAGGTTATTAACAGCTACAAGTTAACAATCACTATACTATATTTCTGTACTATAATATAGTACATACTTGTACAAGAGAGTGTTGCAGTTGTGCTGCTTCTGGGCTTTTCACAGGTATCTGGGTGATCACTTTGGAAAGAGAATGCTGGCTTTGATAGGGTGTTGATCTAACACAGCTCTTCTTGTATTATCACTGATGAATGGGACTTATTAAGTCAGTAATTACAAAAGTTATTGGGATGCAGTGGGTCTGTTCTAGTTGGGACTAACAATTTGTTTCAGCCCAAAATTTTGAAGTACTAGAAAAATTACATTGTAACTGCAGTAGTAAGTTGAACCATCTGCTACTGCACCATGCACTTTATGTAGGTGGTCTGAAAAGAGCCTTTGATAATGGCTTCAGATTCACTTCTGGAAACTAATGGGAGATGTGACAGAAACAAAACGTATTGTGTTACCTTAAGAATGAAAATGTTTGTTCTGTCTTGTGGATTGTAGTCTGTTTCTTCAGATGCATGGAGTATTTCCTGAGTTGACAAGTAATTCGTATACGTGCCCAGATAGCTAAAGTTATGAGGACTGTAATCAGTGGGGTGAGGGGGAATTCAAATATATAAAAAGCAGGTGAACATGTTTTGTTGTGTGCCTTGAGGTAAGGCAAATCTATCACAGGGGTTTTCTTGGCAAGATTTGTTCAGGGAAGGTTTGTCTTTATCTTCCTCTGAGGCTGAGAGAGTGCGGCTTGCCCAAATTCACCCAGCGGATTTTCATGGCTGAGCAGAGATTTGAACCCTGGTCTCCAGAGTCATAGCCCAATGCTTAAACCACAACACCACACTGGCTCTCAAGCGATCATTACTGTAACATTTCCCGTTGAAAAACAGTAGTCAGATGGTCAGAGCCAGTGTGGCACAGTAGCTTAAGTGCTGGACTGCGACTATAGGAGAACAGTGTTTGAATGCCCGCTCAGCATGGAAACCCACTGAGTGACCTCGGGCAAGTCACAAGGTCTCAGCATTAGAGGAAGGCAGCCACAAACCTCTACTAAATAAATCTTGTCAAATCCCTTGGTAAGTTGACCTTAGGGCCGCTGTAATGATTTAATGGCACACAACAAGTTGATGGTAACACAAAGGTGCATACCTCCTCTTTTGCTGGTTATATATGCTCTCAGCTGCCAGCAGTGCCCCCACTATATTTTGCATAGGAAAAAGAAGTCAGTCTCTCTGTGAAAGAATAAATGGATACATACCTGACTTAAGAAACAGCAAGATGCAGAAACCTTAAGGGAGGAACACTCCTGTCTCCCAGGAGTCCAGATAGCCCTTTTAGGACAAAACAAAACAAAAAAACAAGATTCCAGTGCTAAGGAAAATAAGAATTCATTAAATACAAATTTATTAATTGTTGTCTTCTAACTTGAAAAGACACAAAGGCTTTTTCTCACAGTGCATCTTTTAATCAGCTCATCAACACTGTGTGAAGCAATGTTTATTGTAGCCTACAAAAGTCTGTGCTAAATAAAATTTGTTAAATTTGTTAATACACTCCAAGATCTGTTTCTGCCACAACAGACTAAGGTCTAAATCTATTTTAGTTTTAAAAGAGACTCATTGAATTAATGGAACTAACATAAGTGTTGGTGACAAATTAATACTTGTTGTAAGTTGTTATTAACCATTGGATTCGGGCAGAACACAGCCACCTGTGGAAACAGAAGATATGGTATTTGTTTCTTGTTTCAAACGGGAAGTTCATCGCACCTTCACACTGTAAACTAAAGATTATTGCATTAGCGTAATGTAAATTACTCCTCAATCTGCTAGTTTTTATAAGTTACAACCAAACATGGAGCCACTGGGAGATAGGTGCTTATCACAGGAGGCAGGCAAACTGCAGTTGCAGCAGGATAGTAGCATCTTTGGCTGGGGCTTATCACACATCATCTTTTCTTTTTGGTTGTTCTCCTGGTGGGAGACTATTTGGAAGGCCTTCTTTTCCCAAACACAAAAAATCCATCAGACACGGGAGGGCACGACTTCATGTGATAAGTCCCAGCCAAAGACACTATTATCTTCCTGTAATTGTGCTTTTCCAACCCGCTGTGGCAAGTTCCTTATAAAATGGCAACCAGGCTGCAGTCTCACACACTGGAGAAGTAAACTTCACTTTGTTAGCCAAAAGTGCTTCAGGAGGAAAGCATACAGAACACTGATCTTCATTGCTAAGGCCTCTGAAATCAGATCTCTCAGTTCAGTCAAATTTCTTTCAGGCCATTTCCGCACGAGCCTGTTACAGCGCGATGATTCCACTTTCAACCTCCTCTGGCATCCTGGGGTTTGCCGGCCCCTCCCGAAACTGCAAACCCCAGGATGCCAGAGGAGGTTGAAAGTGGAATCATCGCGCTGTAACAGGCTCGTGCGGAAATGGCCTCAGAGGATTTGGGATTGCAGCATGGATTTGTGATAGTCTTTGCGAATGGGCTGGTCTTTTGTGTGCCCCTTCAAGCCGCTTCCAACTTAGGGCGACCCCATCAAGGGAGGTTTCTGGGCAATATTTGTTCACTTGCCCAGGTTCACTCAATGGCTGGCCATGGCTGAGTCAGGATTCATTCCCTGGTCACGCAGGGTCCTACCCTGGCACTCAAAACACTAGGCTGGCCCTCAACAAAAGCGCACGCTGGCTCTGCCCCCCCCTCCCCGATTTCACCAGAGGCATGATCTCTGTTCAATTCTTCTTTTTCTATTATTTTCCAATTCAAGCATTGCACAGTTCGGCCTATACCATTTTTTTTTTAAAAAAAAAATTAAATGCTTTGGGGCGAGGGGAAATGATGGTAGTGCGGCGCGTCCCAGCCAAAGCGTTTGCAAAATCTCCCGCCTCCGCTTTGGTAACCCAGTAGAGAAGGCGATGGCTTGGGCAGCGCGCGCGCTCTCTGTGCCTCCTCTGCTCTGCGTAGGGAGCGAGAGAACCCGCCCAATAGAATGGTCCGGCGGAAAGAGCGCGCGCGCGCTTATTCATAGCCCCAGGTTCTCCCGCGTTCTAATCAAACACGTATCGTTCTCCAAGCTCACCAGACAGCGCGAGAGCGAGGGAGGGAGGGCGAGAGGGCGCGCGCGCGCACTGTCCTGAAAACATGTGTTTCCCCCTCCCACTTACCGTCCCCGGCCGGCGCTCGCGCCCTCACCCTTTAAATCTCTTGGCTGACGAGGAGAGGCCGCGGGGAGGATGGGAGGGGGAGGGAAGGCGAAAAGAAAAACCACCCTCAACGGCAGCTCCACCTCCCGCGAGCGGGCATTGGCCGCCGCCTCTCGCTCCTTCTTTATTGGCTGCCGGACTTTAAGAGGCCCCTTCCAATTGGGCGGCCGGGTTTTGGATACCAGATTCAAAAGTTTTCAGAAGGACCCGGAAAAAAAAAAAGAGGGATTCCGCCCAGAGCAGACAGAGGCTGGTCGGCGCTCGGGGAGCAGCGCCCGAGAGAAAGCCGCGTTAGGAGGGGGGAGAAAGAAAGAAAGCAAGCAGCGCCAGCCCGCCGGCCGTTCCAGGTAATGGTGCCTGGTCGGGAGGGGCGGCTAGAGGGGGACCGTGTAGGAGGAGGGGGCGACCGCACGCAGGTTTCTGGCTCCTCGGCAGGCGGGCGCGGGAGTGGGGTTTGGGGGCGAATCCAGCCGTGGGGCCTGGGAATGGGTGGCCCGGGGGGCGGGAAGGAGGCGGGCGTCTGGCTTCGGTGTGCTCGGCTCGAGGAAAATCCAAGACCCTTATTTATTATTTCTTTCAATGAAGGACACCTCCGCTGGACGCGAGTCCCGCCGGCGGGAGAAACCTCCTCTCTCTCTCCCGCCTCCGGGCCCCGGGGCAGAAAAGACCGCCTCTGGACGCTGAGGCACGAGGGTGGGGGAGGGTGGATCTGGGGTGGGAGCGATGCCCCCTCGCCTTCTCCCCCTCCTCAGAAACACCCGGGAGGGTTTCCGCCCCGCAGCCTCTTTCCCTCTCATGTCATCTTTTAGGGCGCGCTGGCGGGAGGAGGAGGCGGCGGCGGCGGCTCCGTGCTCGACTACCGCGCTGTGTCGGGGGGGCGGGGGTCTCCACACTCTCCCCACTCTCCCCTCACCCTCCCGGCTCCCTCTCCTCTTGGGGGGCGAGGGCGGGGTGGAGGGCTCCCAGCAGGAGCGCGCCCGCGTATCGCGCGTGTGTGGAGGAGGGGGTCGCATTTGGCCCCTCAAGGCCTGCTCAGCCCGGGGGGGAGGTGGTTCGGGGAGGGGGGTGGTCGAATTGCGATTAAATGCCTCCCCAGAGAGACCCGTATTAAAATGTGTTTCTGGCTTAACTGCGTGGCCTGCTGGCAAATGCGCGGGCTCCTCTCCGTCCCTTTCTCCCGTCTCCCGCGCTTCTTTTAAAAGGGCACCTTTCCCTCCTGTCAAGCAAGCGGGTCGGATTGGAAAGGTCCCCCCGTCAGGCCCAGCCAAAAGAAACGCGTGTTAATTGGGGGGGGGGCTCAGAATGCTACAATATCTCCTGGGGCGGTGGTGTTGCACAGATTTGCAGGCTCCTCTGTTCTTCCCCATTTACAGCAGATGGCTGTGGGATTTCCTTTTTTCTTTTTCTTTTTTATCGTGATCCTTGAGATCTACCAGCCGGAGCACGTTGCTGGCTGACGTGGAGAGAATTAAGAAGCATGTCTGTCCGAGCACATGGCTTGCCCAGGATTTCGGGGTCATTACCTGAACTTGGCCTTTCACACAAACTATCCATTGGGCTCCCTCATGCTTTATGTTTGAAGACTTTGATTGGGGGGGGAGTTAGGGTGGGTTTTTTTAACTATTATTATTGCTATTGTTAGGCAATGGGGGGGGTCAAAAACCCTTGTCCATCTACAAATTGGAAAAGGTTGCAGATCACCCAGAGATCCATTATTAGATCTCTATCTAATTGCTATCTACCTTTTTAGGAAGCCTTTCTCATACTTTTTAAGGGAGATGTATGCTCACTTTGTAGTAGTGTGTTCAGCAGATCTGCTGTGTCCAAACTGTATCTTTTATACTGTTTGAGGATCCTATAGATGTTTGAAGACCCATGACTGAACATTGCTAACTTTAGTATGTTCATTCATTGAAGATATTGTTCTGTACAAGTCCTTTCAAGGTGGAGTCCTTCCATTTTTGCTGCCCCAAAGAGCACCCAGCTTCTCCTCTCCCTCTTTCAAATTATGAACTTGTTCACTTAAATAAACTAGTGCTATCTTTAATGAGGAATACTCAATTAATCTTCCCCTAATCAAATGGCTTCTGTAAGTGGAATGAGGAGGGGGGTGATCCCACCCATGTCTTCTACTCCTGAAGTGTTGTGGGGCCTTGTAGAATCATAGAAATGTAGAGTTGGAAGAGACCACACAGGCCATCCAGTCCAACCCCCTGCCATGCAGGAACACCCTCAAATCAATCCCGACAGATGGCCATCAAGCCTCTGCTTAAAAACCTCCAAGGAATCTTCAAGGAAGGCAACTCCACTACACTCCGAGGTAGCAGATTCCACTGCCGGACAGCCCTGACAAGTTCTTCCTGAGGTTCAGGTGGAATCTCCTTTCCTGCAGCTTGAATCCATTGCTCCTTGTCCTGGTCTCTGGAGCAGCAGAAAACAAGCCCCCTCCTTCCTCTACGTGGCATCCCTTCAAATATTTAAACATGGCTATCATGTCCCCTCTTAATCTTCTCTTCTGCAGACTAAACATACCCAGCTCTCTAAGTCTATCCTCATAGGGCATGTCTTCCAGGCTTCTCACCATTTTGGTCGCCCTCCTCTGGACTTGCTCCAGCTTGTCAATATCCTTCTTGAATTGGGGTGCCCAGAACTGGACACAGTATTCAAGATGGGGTCTAACCAAAGCAGAGTAGAGTGGTATCAGTACCTCCCTCGATCTAGACACCATACTCCTATTGATGCAGCCAAGAATTGCATTGGCTTTCTTGGCTGCCGCATCACACTGCTGACTCATGTTCAGCTTGTGGTCTATGAAGACTCCTAGATCCCTTTCACACGTACTGCTATCCAGCCACGTGTCCCCCATCCTATATTTCTGTATTCCATTTTTTTCTACCTAAGTGTAAGACCTTACATTTCTCTCTGTTGAATTTCATTTTGTTTGCCCTGGCCCAGCTCTCCAATCTATCCAGGTCATTTTGAATTTTGATCCTGTCCTCTGGCGTATTAGCAACCCCTCCCAATTTGGTGTCATCTGCAAATTTGATGAGCATGCCCTCTATTCCTTCATCCAAGTCATTGATAAAAATATTGAACAGCACTGGGCCCAGGACAGAACCCTGTGGCACCCCGCTAGTCACTTCTCTCCAGGACGAAAAGCAGCCATTCGTGATCACCCTTTGGGTTCGGTCGGTCAACCAATTACAAATCCAAATAACAGTAGCCCTGTCCAGCCCACATTTTACTAGCTTCTTTGCAAGAATGTCATGGGGAACTTTGTCGAAGGCCTTACTGAAATCGAGATATGCTACATCCACAGCATTCCCTTCATCTATCAAGCTAGTAACTCTATCATAAAAAGAGATAAGATTAGTCTGGCATGACTTATTTTTGAGAAATCCATGTTGACTTCTCGTGATTACTGCGTTGCTTTCTAAATGATTAGAAACTGACTGCTTAATGATCTGCTCCAGGATCTTTCCGGGTACTGATGTCAGGCTGACTGGGCGATAATTATTTGGGTCCTCTTTTTTTCCCTTCTTGAAGATGGGGATAACATTTGCTCTCTTCCAGTCTGCTGGAACTTCTCCTGTCCTCCAAGATTTCTCAAAATTTATAGCAAGCGGTTCCGAAATGACCTCTGCCAGCTCTTTTAATATCCTAGGATGCAATTCATCTGGCCCTGGAGACTTGAATTCATCCAATGTGGCCAGGTATTCCTGTACCACCTCTCTACTTATTATGTACCTCATTTCCTCTGCTTCCTCCCCTGCTCCCCAACCGCCAGGTTGAGTGCTTGTATCCTTCTGGGAAAATACGGAGGCAAAGAAGGTGTTAAGTAGTTCTGCCTTTTCTCTCCCCCCTGTGAGTAGTTCGCCATCTTCTCTGCGCAGCGACCCTACTGTCTCCTTCTTTTTCCTTTTGCTGCGGACATATTTTAAAAAAAACCTTTTTATTGTTTTTAATGTCTCTGGCCAGCCTAAGTTGTAGACAGTTTTGTGGGAAGGATAAAAGGATGACATCTTATTGATGAGTGCAAGTCCATTTGTATAAATTAGGTTTTGCCTAACCTCATTGAAGATAGACCATGGGTGCTCTTAATTGGCCACCCCTAGGTTCACTGCTGTTTTGTCTTGGAGAAGGACTTGCATCACCTAACCTTTCCTAGCAGCATTCCTGACAGATCTTGATAACCCTTGGGAGAACAGAGCACCTCTTTCTAGAGGACCTAGCTGGAAAAAATAGAAGCCAATTTCCTATGGCTTGCTCATAGAATTGGAAGGGACCTCATCTGTAATCAGTACAGGAAATCTGCCACTAAAGTATACTACAATAGCCTCAGTTTTCAAACCTCTAATATTGATAATTTATTAACTGTTAGCAGTACAGGAACATTCAATTCAGGTTGCATAGCAAATCTGCCAACTGAAACTTAAAGATTGTTCCTTCTGTCTTGAAAACCATCTGTCTTCACAACAATATTTTGATGTGTTTTGTATCTATGCAGAGTAAAAAAACCTAACTTGACATTTTATTCCTTTTTATATACAAGGAACACATTACAAGTTTAGCTTTTTAAACCAATTTTTATGGTTTTTAAAATATGTATGTACCACCCTTCAGTAATGGTTGCAGGATGGTGTGGAAGGAAAAAATAGTTGAATAGTTTAATGGTTAACAGTACTTTGTTTTCTCTGTCAATCACTGTACTAGTTCAGTGCTTATTAATTGACTAATGTCTTATTTTTTGTTTTTAGGATACAAATCAGAAAATATTTAAAAATCCATCTTAACCACTGAAAATGAAACGTGATTTTAATTGCTACCATGTTCACAATGGGCTTTCACCATTAAAACCAGCTGCTATAGAAACCAAACCAGAAGAGCTCTGTACTGCTAATTATGATGAATTTTGTAAAGATTGCACAAAGGAGAGACTTTTGCATAGTGACCTGCACCATGGAAGTCCCAAAACTGTCAGCAGCAGAAGTGAAGGAAAACCAGTACATAACAAAGAAAACCAACAACTATCAAGAAGGCATGTTGGGAGTCCCAGTGAAATGGACAGTGGACATGAGGACAGTGGATATTCCTCTTTGTTGGGCAATCAACATGACCCCACTGAACATGATGACAGTGTACTGTTGGCAGGAAATATCAATGATACACCAAACCACAGTTTCAGTCAAAGAAAGAATTTGCTCCCTGTCCTCCATTTTGAGGAACTTGTCTGCTCAACTTTGAAAAAAACTAGTAGAAGAAATCCCAAGTCATGGGCTCTAGTGTTAGATAAGATAGTTTCCAGACAAAGTGTGGGATTCACAAATCTAATTGGCAAAAACATGGGATTAGATAGGTTGGACATTCTTGGTGAATTATTCCATAGGAAGTTCAGACATTTATTAGCAAGCATCTTGAGACATCTTGATTACATGGACTTGATAAAGTAAGTAAAAATTTATGTGTGTCCTTGGAAAAGTAAGCACAGACTAAGATTTATTAATTATAAAGGCTTTTTCCAAGGTCCTGTATAGAGCACTAGCTTTCCTCATATAAAAATTCTGCATGAGGAAAGTCAAACTGTATTTTGGGAACTTGATTCATAAGAGGAAGGCAATTTTTCACATAGTTTAGGTGAGGTTTTGCAAACCCAGCTAAAAAACAGCAGATTCATTTTCTTTTATTCACAGTATTCTTGTCCCATATTTTTGCAAGCAATGTTGAAATTCTAAAGTGGATTTCATGAATATGTAGAATGACATTCACTGGATTTAAGTTGTTGAAGGGATTGATTGAAAAACAGCTTTATGTTTCTAAATATTAAACAACGAATTCTGTAACATTTTCTTTATGTTTTCATTTAAATGGAAACCCTTTTAGAATAGAATGGGAACCTATCCAGCTTTAATTTTGCACTAGCCACATAGGGCGCAATTCTGAAACCTGTTCATTCCTTATTTTTAAGAAGGGAAGATGCACTGAGAAGCCTGAAGAAGAGGGCAGGAGAAAGATTACGTATAATTTAGTCCACAGTGTATATTGATTTAGCTTATTGTTGTAGTCTAGTGAAAGAAATTTACTAATAGTCTCTTGAAAGTATCAGGATTCTGTTTCTTTCAGTGTAGTGGCAGTGGACATATAATGTCATAATCAATGAGATTTGATTTTACATTCTAGACATAACTGGTGTTTGTTTTCACAACAGTGTGGCTAAAGTAAGCACGACATGGAAGAAAATTCTAGAAGATGACAACTGGGCTTTACAGATGTATAACAAAGCATTGGCGCGCATTTCAGTAAGTTTCTGTGCTTTCCCCGTGGCATGGGAGGGGGAAAAATCTGTTTTTTAATGTTGGTATTGTTTATCAGCAATATGAAACAGTTAAAAAAAGCCAAGCGTCTGTTTGCAACCTTGTGTATAAAACAAATTGTAAAGGAAGCTTGTTTGTGTTTTCTTGGAACCAAAATCTTTTGCAAGACTTATAGCTAGTTTCTGTTTGTGGCCTTCTGCACCATTAAGAGAGTGATGATCCACACACACACACACTCTGTCTCTCTCCTTCCCTCCTCACATGCAACAGTGTGGTCAAAGTTGCAACCTACATGATGTTACTGTCCTCAAGAGAGAAGAGCACACTGTATGTTGATGCACTTCCTGTTCTTTCCTACCTCTCAGGTAGTTAAAAAATGTCTAGCAGTTCGTGTCTTTCCCTACATTCACAACTTTATATAAAATGAAGGGGGTTTTGTTTTGTTTTGAAGACACAGTCCTATGTGTGCTTACCTAAGTATGCACCACTAAACAGAGGAGGACTTCTAAACAAGCATACACCAAACTTCATAAATGTGCCAAACATTTCAGCTTTATATGTTAGCTAAGTATGATTCATTTCAAGTTAAAGCAGTAAAATACCTGTGGATTTGATTATTATTATCATCATTATTTTTATCCCGCTTTTCTCGAGAAAGTACTATCTGCCTCATTTCCTTAAAAGAGGACAGTCACTTGAGCATATACTGTTCATGAGCATCTTTGCTAGAATGGCCCTCACCCCCCAAAAAAACCTTTGAGTTTTGATTTTTGTGTGTGTTTTTCTCCTACTATATTGATTCTTTCATATCACCATATAGTGTTGATTGGGATATCACACTAAAGTTTTACTCAACAGTAGCTAATTGTTTATGGAATTAATATAATCTATCTTGATTTTATTTCATAAGAGAATCTTAATAAACTCTTTTCTCTCACCAGAGTAACAATGCAGCATCCTCCCAAATGATGGATACAAGGCAATATGCTCTTCAGCGAGAAGTCTTTAGTCAGATTCAGAAACTAGCAAGCGCACAAAACAACACTGTGAAAAAAACATCCAGAATGAAGGCAAACAACCAGAGTAACCAGAGCTCTTCCTCTTTCAGCCGTCTCACACAGTTTTCTGAGGTAGCATACTTAATTTCTGATTGGTTTCCAGTGCTGTCTGCCACGTTATTGGTAGTTATATCAGATATAGTAGTCTCCTATCAAATTCTAGTTACAGTTGGCCCTCCCCATTTGCAGGTTTGACTTTCATGAATTTGATTATTTGTGAGTTTGTTCAACTCCTTTCCCTCCATCTCAGTTGTTCCTTTCTCAAGGGATCCTTCTCTCTCAAGTGGCTCTGATCAGACCATGCAATCCTTTTAATCTTTTTAAAACTCACCTCTGGTCCACCAGCAGTTGCCTGGCCAGCTAAGGACAGCTCGCAGTCCATTTTCTCAGCGCTGGACACCCTGTCCTGATGCCTCGCTTACACACCCATGGAAGGAGATGGGTGAGAGAGGAAGTATACAACCACCATACTGACTGCTTCCTTTCCCTCTTTTTCCCCTGACCTGGTTTGGACCACAGATGTCTGTTCTCCCTACTATCCCTTAGCCTTCTTCCCACAGACAGCCACAGACACATATTGTTTGATATTTGCAGTTTTTCCACTTGAATGGGAACCCCGAGCTCCTAACCATAGTGAATATAGAAGACTGACTGTATGTAAAATTTTGTCAAATTAGATTGAAGGAGCACCTTTTTGAATTGGTTGCCGTGATATGTTTTCACTTTGTGGTTTTCTAAATTGACGACAATTTAGATTCATTGTAGATTGGCAGACAACTGCAAGATGTGATTTCTGCCCTCCATTAGACTTCATTTTGATCTAAGAATGCATGTGTTTTTGCCCCCAACAGTTTGCGAAGACTTTGAAAAACACGGAAAGTCTGAAATCCTGTCATCGCTGTGGCTCTCCTGCAAAATATGATCCCCATCTCCAAAGGGCAACATGCATCCGTGAAGGCTGTGGTTTTGACTTTTGTACAAAATGCTTATGCAGCTACCATAGTGCCAAGGACTGCACAAGTGGAAAGCCTGTGAAATCATCCTCCAAAATAGGACCCCTTCCTGGTACTAAAAAAAGCAAACAAAATTTACGAAGGCTATAATTGGGACATAAACTATGGCTAGTCACTATTGTTTTACAGGCCCAGAAGAAGAGTGGATATGAATGTACTGGTTCATTTTAACGAAGCTGGGGGAAAAAGAAAAAACCAAATGTATCTTAAAGAGATTTTTTCAGTGGTTAAATATACTTTTAGTTAATTTTGTTACAGAAAATAAGTTTCCTAGATGCCTTTTTAAAAGGATATTCCGCATAAATTTTAAACTATCTTTGTTTACAGTTACAGAGGAGGAAAGTTATCAGGCTAGCTTGTCGTTTTGACAAGGAGACTGATAGTGGATTTTTATTAAATTAAGAGTGAGGGTAAAATAATTTTTAAGGAATGAGCTTTTATTTATGTACTCTTATTTCACGCCTTCATTTTAAAATCCTTTAGAAGTTTTCATATTGGAACCCAGAATAAACAACGGATATGACATGTATTTTTGCTGTGTCCCTACACAATTTGCAGTCTATGAATTTTTCATTTCAGTTTCATCTAAGCACTGAATGTGGTTGGTTTTCATAGTTTCATAGTCTCTGACTTCAATAATTGCTGAAATGGTACGTCATCAAGTCCTTATTTCACATTCTGATGGTTTTGCCATTCCTTTCTTATCTTCAGATCCTGCCTCAAAACATACATGTTTGTAAATACTTAAGTATTTGTCTGTCTCTTTGTGCTAAAAAATAAATTTATCTTTCTAAATAATAGCCTGACAATAGTTTGTGTGTTATAAAAAACAAAAGATCTAGATCAGATTTGTTCCTGCAGAGGCACTGCTCCTCATATGGGGTGGGTATTGGCAATCCCCCTCAGTAATTTGGTCCCTGAATAACTTGCAATTAGGACTTTTAGTGAGGATTGGGAGGGAAGGCTGACATTTCAGTGGTGAGTGGCCAGGAGTGTGTTTACACAGTGAAAACTAGTGTACCAGCTGCTCCTGCTTCTTAAGAGTGTCAGGTGAGGCTATGGTAACACATGATTTGGTTACATATTGCTTGGATTATTCCAACATACTACATCAGCTGCCTTTGGAAATCAGTGTATCCAAAATGCTGAGCCATACTACCGACAGAGGCTGATTATAACATGCAATTCCCTTATTGCGATAGATTCAGTGGCTGCTGGTTTATTTCCAGACAATTCAAACTGCTAGTTATGGGCAATGAAATTTCATGTGACTTGAGACCTCTCCCTACAAGAGCCTTCCTTAGTTTTAAGATCATCAGAGGAGAGCTTTTCTTGACACTTCCATGAGCTGTTCTCATGAGGGCACTGCTCCCAGGCTATAGAACATTCACAGAAGACTTGGTACATTTTAATAGGGTAGTTTGTTTGATTTTTTTTTTAAAGTAGAAAGTAATTAATCTGTTTTTTACTTATATTTTGTTTTAAACTACTGTGAGCTGCCTTGGTTCAACATAAACATAAATGAATATTGATAATTGTGATAGATGCATATGCATGGCTCAGGTTTTTCTGTACCCTCCCACAATAGCCAAAAATAATTGATCTAGGTATAACACAGTGGGAAATGTATTGCCAACGCTAAGATTATTAACACTTTAACTAAAGTACATATGTATTTTAGTTAACAAAACTAACGGCATTGAAGCTCCATGTTATGAAGTCTGTGCATGCCCAGCCCTTCCCTCTTTCTTTATTCTCTGTCTAGCTAGAAGGTTTTTAGCAATAATGGCAAAGGAGAAACACAGATTTTCAGTCTTGGATTGCAGTGGCATGTCTAGAGTGAACAATGAATAAATGGCTTGAGCTGAGAAACAGCAGGATTGTACACAACTGATCTACTGTGGCCATGTGTGCCAGATTACAGCAGTTGTGTGAACAGCAAAACATAGAAGAGCAAAAGCAGATAAACCTGCCTCACCCCCCGCCCCAGCATGTTAAAAGAACATAGCTTTATAAGTTTCACTACCAAGATGGAAATCAGAAGAGGAGACTGGAAAGAAAAAAAAATTTATTTTTGAAAAAGCCTTGAAGTATCTAGAAGGTTCAAAGTGTTTTTGTATACTTACACAAGGCTTACCTGACCTGGTTGTTCCATTACACATGTACCTAGGGTAAGTTTTGAATAAAAAGATGCTGAAACATGTTGAACTGCTCTTTTTTTGTGGTACAGAAACCAATCCCGATTCTTATGCCTCCAGTATCAAATTTTCTGTTAAGTAATGTCCAGGAACATAATGACTTTGTTAACTGAGATACATCTGCAATGCCTGACTGAAATCTTTCAGTTGTGATTCTCTCTCCAGTGAGTCTGAACAGCCATAGTTGTATATGGTACAACCACAGATAGTTCCACCCAAATGCATGTAACAACACGATGCATCTGATGCATCTTTTGTTAACCACAACATACTGAGCCAAATAAAATATATTAGCCATTAGGGTTCTACAAGTCCTTTTGTTGTATTAATTTTTATATAGATATAGCAATATCTTATCATAGGTTTTAGAGCAAATAAGCCTGAATTCTCACTAGAAGTAAAGATGGTCAAACTCGGGCTGTCATTTGGACATATCATGAGAACACATGGCTCATTGGAAAAGATAATAATGCTGGGTAAAATAGAAGGCAGAAGAAGAGGGAGACCTCACTAAAGGTTGATTGACTCAACCAAGGAAGCTACAGCCCTGAGTTTGCAAAACCTGAGCAGGGCAGCGTATAATGTGATCACTGAGGTCTCTTATTCATAGGGTCATCATAAATCAAAGTCAACTTCATGGGAAATAACAGCAGCAAAGCAAGTTCTACCACTGGGTTTGGTACTATCAGAATAAATAACATCTATAAACTAGTGGAGTAGGGAGACATAATATTAATTTTAAAATCTAACATCAAAAGAACTCATCCAATATTTTACCAAGATTCCAGGTATAGTTTATTTCAACACTGTGGCAAATGGAGTCTTGACGTGGTGCTAAATGCTTATAAAAGAAAACATGGATCATTTAGGCAGTTGTTAGTAAAGATGACCCATGAACAGTGATAAAAATTACAGACTATAATTAAACTGGCAGTTCACTTGGAACCAGTATGTTTAATTCAATTCTTCAACTTGTCTTATTTTCAGTTCAATTTCTTCCCAATGATTTTGCTGAACTGAATTACTTTATAATTAACATTTGCTCTAAAGGAAAAACACCAGATGATGGTGCTGTTGTAGCATTGCAGAAGATGTTCAGGCAAAGCAAATGTTCACTGATGTGAGCTATTAAGCATGACAACATTCTCTAAGGGCCAATTGGCAACTTTGCTCATGACCCCAATATACTACTTGGTTGAATCCCAGTTATCCATACCTATAAGTTCCTAAGATCTCACCATGCTGCTGTCATGCTCCTTGGAATTATATTGTTTTAATTAATATTTTAATTGATATTTTTAAATTTTGCAATTATAAAAAAAACACCTCCCAATGCTTTTTGGATGTTGGTTGATGGTTGAGGTAAAAGAGAGAGAGGATACTGGAGAAAGGAAGACATCTTGTACCTTCTTGAATGGTCTAAATCCAATTGTAAGTCCCAAATACAGTACACCTAATGAATCAAATGGGGAGTCAACACAATGTCTGTATTGGGGGAAGAGAGGTGGAATTCACAACTGCAGTTACGAATGTGTAACCTAGACTTACACATTCATAACTTATTCATATTCATGATTCCTATATATTCAAAGGTGTAGGAAATGTGTAAGGAACATATAAGTCCCTCACCCATGGGTTCCCAGGTACTAGCTGCTGGAAGCAATGGGGCTTGTTCTCCTCTTGACTGGGACACAGCACACAGACATTTCTACCTGCCTTCCACAAGCAGTCTCTGATGCAAGGAGGAATTGCAACAGGGATCCTGCTGCTCCCCCCCCTTTTTTGACTTTTGCTTTTGACTGTCACACCGAAGACTGCTCATGGAAGGGGAGGGGATTAATCTCACACATCACAACTGACAGAACAGACACTTGTAGCTCACAGCACTTTCTGCTACCCAGAAAGTTGAGACCGGGGGCTCAGACTGGGAGATACTACTTAGTTACACAACTAAGGTTGTGTAATTCAATAATGTATGTAGAGTTCTACCTGTATATGTGTCCCATTAACCAAATGACTCTAACTGGGACTGGCAATTGGATCTGGGCCAATGGCTTTATTTCTGACTCTGTACTTTCTTTTTGGGTTGATCATCTTATTTGTGGCCAGACAGCCTCTGCAGAGCTTGGAACATTTCAAAAATTCTTTTAAAATGCATCATTTGTTATTTAAAGAACAAATAAACATATGTTACTTTTTAATTGTTTTTTTAAAGAAATAATATTTAAATACTTAAGAAAAAAAATTGCAAGCTCAACAATTTGCTCATCACGAACACATTTTTTTCAACAACCAAAGAGGCAACTGCATACATAGACCTCACCAGATGATGAACACAGAAATCAAATAGACTACATAATTGGAAGCATCAGATGGAGAAACTTCATTCTTTCTGCAAAATAAGACCAGAAGCTGCTGATATTAATAATTAATAATAGACTAAAGCTAAAGAACATTAAACCAAACATTGTATCAAAATACAACCTGAAGAACGTCCCTGTAGACTTTAAAGATGATGTGAAAAAATAAATTTGCACTATTCAGCTTAATTGACTGGAAGCCGGAAGAATTCTGGATTAAAGCCAGGCATGTTGCCAGGAACAAAGGCAAAAAGACCCTATCTGCAGTCAACAAGAAAGAGGAGCCTCAGTGGATGACAGATAAACAGTTAAGGGCATATGAGAAGCAAGAATAAAAGGTGACAGAAATAGAGTCAGAACTCTGAACGCAACAGTTCAGTGACTTGGGTGCCTATTGAATAATACAGTGACTCGCCATAATCTATGTCCCAGTTATAGCCTTCATAAATTTTGTTTGCCTTTTCTAATTATTCTGAAAGATGGTTTCACAGGCTTTCCACTTGTGGGGTCCTTGGCACTGTACTAGCTGCATAAGCATTTTGTACAATGAATCTGTCATCCTATCATCTCTTTTATATGGTTCTTCTATGCATTGTTTCTATCATTTTTTATATCTACTTGGTTATTCAGTGTGCTTTCCTGCTGGTCATAGAGCATCCCTGCTCTTGGTTTAAATTTCCCTCTGATTTCTCAGATTTTGTGGAAGAGGTCTCATTCTTCTATCTAATTCATTAAAGTGTGAAATAAGCATTTAATAACCATGGCCATTTCTGCACTAGATTGTTATAGCACTATTATTCCACTTTCAACATCCTATGGAATCCTGGGGTTTGCAGTTTAGGGAGGGGCTGGCTGGAAATGGCCTCTAATGTGTCTAGTTTCCTTGCCATTTTTCCAGCTGCACATTATCACTTCACAGTTTTTTTTTCCTATTGCACATTATGTTTCTAATCGCACATTAAAAACATCCTGAGGAAGAACTCTTTCTCTGTGTTCCCAACTATGACAGAGTGATGGCTGACAACAAGAGAAAGGGCCTTTTCTGTAGCCTTATCTAAGTTATAGGATTTCTTGCCTCAGGAGGGTCAATTGGCACTCTCTCTTGTGTTTAGGCAGACACTTTTGTATAGGTTTTGTCTGATATCTGTTTTTTTATGCTGCAAACACCTGTTTTTAATATCTTATTTGTTTTCTATTTTGGAATGTTACCGTGTTTTATCATTGATTTTAATTATTATTAGCTACTTGAGTGATATGGAAGTACCAGATAAGTGGAATATAAATGCTTATGTACATGACTATATTTCTCTAATGGGGAAGAATAGACTGAATAGCCAGGAGTCAAGTAAACAACCAACCAACAAAACAAACAGTAATTTTATTTATACCCTGCCCTTTCCCCAAGACTGGTAGCCCTATCACAATGCGATGTTATAGCACTGTTATTCTACGTTAACTACCATGGCTTCATACTATGGAATCCTGGGGCTTGTATTTTAGTAAAGCGCTATTGGTCTCTGGCTGAAAATTCTAAATGCCCCTCTCTAAACTGCAAATCCCAGGATCCCATAGGATGTTGCCATAGCAGTTAAAGTGGAATAACAGCAGTATAACAATGCAGTATGATAAGGCTCTGGGACTCAGGGTGGCTGAGATTAGGACTAAGTGAAATCTTACTCCCTTTTCCGTTGTTGTTCAACCTGTTCAACCATTTGTGAAACACACAGCCAAGAAGAAAGATAAGTCATAGGGTGGTATGTCTGCAACCCATTTGCTTTCTCCCACTGCAAGGTAGGACACGAGGTTTCTAAGCACAGTTGGCTGTGGTGGACTGAAGGGGAAACATTATAAACTAGTTAAAGCAATGCTTCTCAGGCTATCTAATGTGGAATTAACAATTATTTTAACTCAGTGTTTTAGGGACTAGCACTGTATTAGCACCTATTGGCTATAACTGTTTCTTTCTTTCCTGGAAACTTTCCTGGAACTGGTGGCTGATGGCTTAAGGACAAGCCCGGTGCAGGGACCACCTCTTTGAGCAGCACTAGAGCAAAGCACTGTGGATCAGTCACATAAGGACATGGGGGCGAGGGCGGCCATTCGTCCTGGGCGGCAATGTTTTTGGAGAGTCCCAGCCCGTAGCCTCACCCATGTGTGCCCTAGCTACACCCCCATGCTCCCTGGCCACACCCCTTGTGCTGTAATCCCACCTCCCCCCACACACACTCCAAGCTCGACTTCTGCTGTGGATCACACTCATCTTAACTGACAAATCATATAACACTTTTTGGGAAAGCTGCTTACATTCAAAAAAACAAGTCAAAAGAAAACTGGGAGAGTGCAAACTTGTTGCAATTTGAGATAGATTTAGGAAAATGACATCTGAAGTACTTGTATCCTACATTTCCTTAAAGTTAAGGTGTCTAAGAAGGAGAACATAACAAAGAATTAAAACAATTACAAATGACACTCTTCAAGTCTAAATAAGAAACAGATATAATTCAAATAAGCAACAGATATAAGGCAACAAATTAAAAACAATTTGATATGATGCCATTTCTCCTACTTATTTTTTCATTAAAATTATTTGCATGACTGTCAGATGCCAGTAACTGATTCCCCTTTTCTCCTTGAGATGTAGTATGGTATAGTGGTTAGTAACATGCATTAGAGTTTAGAAGTCCCTGATTTAAATCTCAGCTTCAGCTGTGAAACCAATCAATAGCTCAGTCAGCAAGCCATTATGTCTGCCACGCTGGGAGGTGACCAGACAAACTCCATCTAGGAACTGTTCTGTTTCTAGCTATTGCAAACCAGATAGCAGTTGAAGCTATCAGTGAGGGCATGAAGATGATGGTATTCATTTGTTGCTGGTCCTCAGCATTTGGTATATTCCCTCTGACCATGGAAGTTCCATTTGCCTTTCATAGCTATTAGGCACATTATTATAAGCTACAGTGAGATATTGTAAATAAAGTCCTAAAAATACTTCACATAGAATTTGATAGGCCTGCAGCACAGGATTTTTCTACATTTACTTTTCTTCCTGTCTCCTCATCTTCTGTCACCCTAATCTTGTTGTACACCATCATCATCTGAGGTTTTCCTGCCAAATGAAATGAGATATGTGGCTATCAGATAGAAGGAACCCCTTGTATAGTATACATTCCACAGAAAGGTTTACCTGGAACCTATCTTATGGTCTTCTGGAAATCAGGCAAAGATTATTTTATTTATTTATTTATTTATTTATTTATTTATTTATTTATTTAGTCCGGCATTTTAAAAACTATTTTATTGCTTTTATACTGTTGTAGTTTCATCCTGATGGCTGGCTTTAATTTGGTTTTCCATACTTAAAATATTTAAATCCCAGATGCTGCTTTTATCTTGGCATTAGATTTTATTTATTTTATTATTTTATTTTATTTTATTTATTTGTATCCCACCTCTCCATATGGATTGAGGCGGTGAACAACTTACAAATAGCATGTATTTCGAAACATTTCTATACATGTCCCCAACAAGCTGGGTACTCATTTTACCGACCTGCGAAAGGATGGAAGGCTGAGTCAACCCTGGAGCCCGGCAGGATCGAACTCATAACCTTGTGGTTTGTGACTTGCAGTACTGGCATTTAACCACTGCGCCACCATTTTCCAGATAATGTTTGATTGTAACATCATTTTATTGCATTCTTTTGAATATTTTAAAGCATTTTATATTTTTTAACAGACTGTACAGGGTCCAGAGAAGTTTGGTTAGTGGGCAGTTTAAAAGTGCAGTGCATTCGTACATACATAGAGATTACTGCTCTAGTTCTAGGCTTTTACTGGTCACACTTCTTCTGTCAATCCCACAAAAACCATGAGTGCCAGCCCTCCTGATCATCTCTACCTTCATGTTTATCTCTTTGGGCTTCTAAATAGCACAGGAGGAGGAGACTGCACAGATACAAAAGGCTTCCTGTAGTCAGTGTTCAATCCCAGCACATAGAAGGCAAAGGATGCAGAGCTAGCTTGCTTGTCTCTGCTCTCCTCACTTGCATGTTCACTGCACCTTTAAAAATGAAGACACACCCTAATTTTATATGAATCTGCACTTCTTCTCTGAAGTGCCTGCTGCTATAGCACATGAGTTTGCATATTTGCTTTACAGTTTAGGTCTATGCATGTTACTATCAGAGCTGGACCCAAGCATTTTGCTGCCTGAGCCTAGTGGTGCCATGTTCCCACAAGTTAAAAGATATCTAAAGCCAGCCAGGTTACCTTGGCACATCAGGCAAGACATATCACCAGAGTATCTCCTGCTTCATGACAACAAAAATAAAATGATCACAAGACGAATAACTAAGCATTTGTTCCTTTCCAGCAATCTCTTGCCAGAGGTAGCTGATCCCTGCATACTTTGGAGAACATCCCACTGTGTTAAAGAGGCTTAATCAGTACTTGGTGTTTTGAGGCTGCAGATGAAATCCAATTGTTAGTTCCATTTTTATTAGATTTATCAACTACTGAATTATAAGTCAACACTCGAGTGAAAGCCATTGATTCAACTGGTCTGTGATAGTTAGACTGGCAATTGGATTTAAGTCTAAATTGTCTTTGGCTATCTGTTTTGTGAGGCCCTTCCTGTACACCCGTCTTTCTTCTTGCCTTCTGGCAATTTGATTCAATTAGGTTTAGATTCCATAAATTCAGCAGGAGAGAAATAAAACTGATCATCTTATGAGGCCCTTTCACATATGTGTAGTCCTATGATTCCACTTTAACCAGTATGGCTGCATCCTGTGAAATCCTGGAGTTTTGTAG
This sequence comes from Ctenosaura bakeri, assembly GCA_948474755.1. NCBI lineage: Eukaryota > Metazoa > Chordata > Lepidosauria > Squamata > Iguanidae > Ctenosaura > Ctenosaura bakeri. Next base: position 25,290 of record CAOLHI010004515.1, on the reverse strand, counting down.
TTTGGTGAAGCACTAGAGTATGATCACGGACCTCTGCTCATACGATGTTAGATAAACATGGTTCATCTTCAGAAGCACTAAATCTCTGGTTTTTCTCTGCCAGTTTCACTAGAGGGCATCATGTATCTTGCCATTTTCAAAAAATAAATGAGCAATGACGTCCCATGCAGGACAATTTTTCTGACAGTTAACCTGGCATGATTTGTAAGGCAAGCCAAATGCTTTTTAGGGACACATCTTATGTTTAATATGACTAGTTCATAAGCCTTTGCCTCAGTTTAATATATTCCGTTGTAAATACATATTTATCTCAGAACAACAATAAATGGTGAGATGGTCAGGGTGCTTCTAAATAAATTTTAAACAACAGCTTGAAGTAAGGCCTGCTGACAATTTTAAGGCAAAAGCATTTAGATTATTAACCCATAGGGAAGCAATGTAGTTATATATGTAGGGCTCTATATATTATGTGCTTAAAAACTGGCTTTTTATCCGTATGAAGAATACATCTGCATATATGTGCTCAGTTAGCTTATTTGTTTAGACGACTCTTACCCAGCTGCTCACACAGAATTACTCACAACATGGCTAATAATGAGCATTAATAAAATGGCTTGTTTTCCTTAGGCTTACAATACAAAAAGGCGAAGGAATCAGGCGGGAGCGGGCAAAAAGCAAGGTCAGACATTAGTTCCTTACTCTTGTAAACTCTCATGAGAAGGATGCAGGTAAAAGACCATTCAAGGACAGGAGGCACCAGATATCACTCAAGTCTGAGCTGGCCTATTTTCGCAACTCTCCCTCAGCCACAGACTGATAGAATGGGTGCTGCCAGGAAACAGGTTGGGAGTAAAACTAGGGGAGCTGGCACTTATCTGACAGAGCTGATGAAGTGACCCCTTCTTCATTTCTTCCTTTCTTTTTTATTATTAAAAAATAAAATTTATTAAATTCACATTAAAAAAAACCAAATACATACATTCATTCAACCACAAAATACTTCACAAAATCAACATTAGCTCTTCTTGTTAACAAAACTTATATGCAAAAATTATCGGTTAACATACAATTAGGATATAATTCTGAATGTATTTCCACACACGTTTACTTAATCGTTTTGTTCAGTTCCATCAATAACTTATACCATTTAAAGCCAATACGATATAACCCACACCCTTCATTTCTTTCTTTCTTTCTTTCTTTCTTTCTTTCTTTCTTTCTTTCTTTCTTTCTTTCTTTCTGTGCAGCCTGATTTTCTGTACTTTATTCTTCCCTACCCAAGAATAGACATGCTAAGTAGATCCCCAAATCTATGCCTGGGTATGGAACCTCCCGCCTCTCTGTCTTCAGAAATTTTCTGAATGTTTCTTTTTCATGGCTGCCTTCACACAGTTGTGAAGACTAGAAACTACCCCTTTAAAAAAATAACATTCTTAGGAAGTGGAATTCTGTGCCTAAAACAAATCTTAAATTCTTCTCCAGTGTCATGGGGGGGGGAATCTATGAATATATTAACTTACTGAATATTTTGACAGAAGCTACAGTAATAATGTTTTGTTTCTCTGTCAGCAATCTTTAGCTACTTTTTAAAAAATTTCCAAAATCATAAGCACAATGAAGCACCACATATCTACCTGTTTTTCAGTGCACCTATAATCTCCAAACTGAATTTTCAAAGATAACTGTTCAGAGGCTCTTCATAAACAATACCTGTCATTCTCTGGATCAGTTGACACATTAAGAACATGTTAACAATTCATAACATTATGACTCATACAGCTGAAATTAAAAAAAAGGCTTGTGACACCTTCAAGTCTATTGACGAATCAAACATCACCCATGGTGGCCATGGCTAGTCCTTTGTATTTCCAATTTCTCTGTTTTTAAGGCCTGATTCTCCCTCTCACTCTCATAGTTCTTTCCCTCTGTCTTTGGCAACAATTAGCTGCAGCTGCACCTGCTGCAAACTTCAATGCTGCTAATAACTTTCTATATTCACTTAGCCCAGCAGGAGGCAGCCTGTAGGGAGGAGAGCAGAGTGTTGCTTTACCCAGAAAAATAAAAAGGTGTTGGAGATATTTGCTGAAGATTTTATTCAGCAATCTGAGTGACTATAATCATTTCTTCAATTAAGCAAAGCCAGGCATTCCTTGAAGAATTCCTCTTTGAATTGCAGCACCTCTAGTACTGTATACTTGACTTTCAATCTCTCTCTAACATAGACACACAGATTTCCCTATTTAATGGAATTCAGATTCCCTCTCTATTTCTCTAAAATAGAGTCAATATTGCAGAGAAGCATTCCTGATTTGATCTTTTCTTTCCTCTTAAATCCTGCTGATCTGTTTGTTTATGAGATTTGCGTAAACCTTATTTTAATATTTAATATTATTAGTTTTCTTCTTTCCATCCCCCGGACCGAAGGGGTGCAATGTGAATGCAGAGCTCATGCAGTCACCATGGATCTTAGAAAAATATTGTGATTTTAAGCAGAGGATGATAAAGGTATTTTGATTTTACAATAATATTGGATGGTACGTATTTGGTACAAGTACTTGCGGGCTGAAACCATCTTTACTAGATGCAATTAATGGATTATAGTGTGCCTTCAAGTTGTTTCTCAGGTGTGGTGACCCGAAGATGAACCTATCCAGGGCTTTCTAGGCAACATCTGTTCATAGGGGGTTTGCCTTTGCCTTCCTTGGAGGAAGTGTGACTTGCCCAAGGTCACCCAGCAGATTTCCGTGACTGAGTGGGGACTCAAACCCTGGTTTCCAGCATCATAGTCCAATGCTTAAACCAGTACACCACACTGGCTCTCTGATAGATGGGTTGGCTATTCAAAATTAAACTTGACAAACAGAATTTTCTTTCTTTTTTTAATAATTTTATTCACATTGCAACAGATAAAACAAACAATAATTTCTGCAATGTTTCATGTAATGTTATTCCTTCTTCCTTTCCTTTCTGGATTACAATTATTGATATTCCCTCTATTTGTTATACCACGTATCGCAATAAAATGTTAATAATCTATGATTTGTTAGTTCCTGCTATATATCTCTACTTCACTTGTCACATGAGACAAACAGAATTTTCAATCATAGCACATTTCTATGAAAAGCATGCACCTGGCCAGCTGTCAGTTACCCTGTTGCTTGAAGATAACCATTGAATTGACATTTCTAAGATATTTGTAGAAAGGTGTCTGAGGTATATACAGCCTTTGTGCTGTAATCAGCAGCTGGTAACTTTGATAACTTGGGTGTGTAGCTTTGCACCTCTGGGAACACCAAAGGTTGCTTTTTTTATGTTTTCAGTTTATTTCTAGCCCATTTCTTGCCCCATAAGGGACTCAAAGCATTTTTGATAACATTTCTGTGGGAACAGCTTTCCAGTGTCTGAGTGCCACCACATAAAAAGAACTTCCAGTAGTAAGTGCATGTGGGGAATAGCCACCAGTATTTTAAAGGAAGGGCAGATTGGGCATAGAGAGAGCTGTCCCATCCGATGACTGAGTCCCAAGCCATTTAGATCTTCAAAAACAAGCACCAACATTGTGATTGGGCTCAAACTCTCACAGGCAACCAATGTGATACTTTCAGATGTGGTATAAATTCTGGTAGTCACATACTGTACTAATTAAAGTTTCTGTGTCATATTCCAGGGCAGTCTCTAATGTATGTCATTTTTATAGTCTAATTGGAAGATTACCAGAGCATGGATCACTGTAGTCATACTAATCCTGTTCAGAAACAGTTGTGAGTTGCAACCATATCAAAGGTGGTTAAAGACACTCTGTACCACTAATGCCTCTAGGGCTTTCAGTGACAATGCTCGGTGTGGTCCCTATCAGGTCATAACTCCTTTATTAACAACATTAGACATATGCAACTACATAACATGTGTAAAGTAACTCTTTGTCTACAACATGGTACTATTCAAAATAGTCTCCACCATCAGTGATGCATTTGAACCACCTTTAAATCCACTCATCAAATCCATTTTGGAAATCCACTTTGGGACACTTTCTGTCTGACAGTGTCTTCCACTTTGCCTACATCATCTAAGCACTCTCCCTGAAGCTTTCCTTCATCGAAATAAACAAATGAAAGTCCAAGGGTGCCAGATCAGGGTTGTAATGTGGATGTGGCACCAGTGACCCATTTGTAGAAGAAACTATGATGTTGCCAAAGAAGCATGGGGTCATGCATTATTGTGATGTAACTGGACTGCATTCAGCTGTTTCTGTGGACTTTTCTTACAGAGATCTCTCAAAGGTTCTGAAGGGATGCAATATAGTGGTCGCTGTTTATTATCTCCCACACAGAAATCGAGAAAAATCACAGCATTGGGACTTCCAGTTTTGGCTATGGTGGAATGAAGTGAACCTCTCTGAAGTCAACACAGAGAGGTTACAAGCAATGTATGATAGGAGTTGATTCAGGTATTTCGTGTAACGCTTGTTATAGAGGGCACGAATTTGGGGCCCTAGTAGCCCATTACCTTCTCTTTAGGATCTGGATTGCCAAAGGTGTACACAGAAGAAGTAGAAGGGGAAAATCAGGGCAGCCATTGCCATACAATCACAACTGGCTGACCAGCAAAACCCTGCCACCACATTTTAAATGCCCAAGCAAGTTTGTTTTTCAACAGAGGACGCCTTGTCATCCCAGCAGATATCCACCATAATCTTCTGTGTTGATGTTACATACTAAAAAACCCACACTCCTCAATGCTTACTTTAAGGTAGACAGCAGTTTATTTCTGTGGTTAAGCATGAGCAACACAGCACACTTCCACAGAAGTTGCCAAAACTGGAAGGTACCTACAGCATACATCTTTTATAGATTATCAGTACAAGTTTGGTCAAAGCCATAAATCTCTTAATGTGTCTGTCCTCCCTTTACTTTCCTAGCCTGGTACTTTCCACAACCTCATACAACCTTGACCAAGGTGACCTGACCCCTGCATATTTCTCTATTTCTATCTCCACTCTTCTTTGTTCCCGTAACATCCCAGCACTGCCAGTCTTACTTTTATTTTCCCACTCTTCCCTAGTATAAAACACAATGTAATAGCAAACCCCTTTGGGTTACAGTGAAGTAGCCATTAGCTCTACTTAAGACTGTATATTATGTAGCCTTTTTTGCAATGATTAAATACAAAGTAGCAGTTAGCAAAGAATACACATTCAACAGGGGAGCCCTGGTGGCACAGTGGTTAAATGCTAGTACAGCAGCCACAAGGTTTCGAGTTCAATCCTGCCGAGCTCCAGGTTGATTCAGCCTTCCATCCTTCCACAGGTTGGTAAAAGGAGTACCCAGCTTGTTAGGGGCAATTAGCTAAATACATTGTAAACCACTTAGAGAGCACTTAGCTGATAAGTGGTATAGAAATGCACATGCTATTGCTATTAATGACAGGGAGTATAGCAACCTGACAGTTGAGCTCTAGCTTTTGAACTTATTTGGTCTACGGGAGGTGGTGTCAGAGTTCAACTCCCAGCCCATGCTTATTGGCCAGGAAGGGAAGGATTGGGACAGTACTTGCCAAGGAGGTGCAGGAAACAGGAAGAGTCCAGAACTAATAATCCAGAAGAACGCTGAGCCTAAAGCTGAAGTCAAAGTCAGTCCAATGAGTCAGGAATGTCAGCGTTCACAAAGACACAGGGCAGGAATGCAAAGTTCAACGGAGCTTGGTTTTTGCTTGTGTCAGATTGCTAAACCTGACACAAGCAAAAACCAAGCCACATCAACAGACTTAAATAGCAGGGAAAACAGGTGCTCCTAATCAGTCTCCTGTATCCTGAGCCCCAGTGGAATAACTTGTTTCTGAGCTGCCCTCTTCTGCCACCTGCATGACTGAGGACTGGCAGGCAAAGGTGAAGCCAATTCTTCAAAATTATCACTGACCTCTTCTCCCTCAGGCACTGGCTGTACAGTCCCTGTTTCAGCTTGTCTTTCAGATGGTGAAGGCACAGACAAAATAAATTGCTCTTCAATCTCTGACCCCTCATTTATCACAGGTGGTGTGCCACCACTTCATGGACTGATTCTTGGTCTCTGAGTCATACAGGTATAGTGAGGGCACATCACCAGGGCAAACACTCCCAAAGAGGGTGTTTTCATGAGCCTCAAATGCTGACAACAGTTCTGAAGAAACACCTCTCAGACAGTCATATGCTAGTCTGTGCAAATCATGACCTCCATCCTGTTTTGATTTTCATCAGTTACTGCTGTCAATGGCCTTCCACTACATGGTTTGTCTTCAGCATGAGTTTTGCCTTCTTTAAACTTTTTCACCCATCTATGCACATTACAGTGCACCTGCCATAGATGCAGGGGTACGTTCCGGGAACCCCCACATAAAACAAAAAATGTGAAGCATTGCACCCATTATAGACAATGGATAGTACGTGCATGCGTCCGTGGCAGTGTGGGTCCATGCCTGCCATGCCCATTGACTATAATGTGATGCAATGCTTTGTGAGACCTCACATTCATGCATGTGAAGGTTGCACAAGAGGAGAGCCCACTGTACTCTCACCAATTGTTACCTTACCATACACATTTCTGAGCTTTCTGTAGATGTCAGCTGCAGTACATCTCTCTTTGGCCAAGAATTCAATAAGTGATCTTTGTTTCTGCTTCATATGTGTGGTTATGCAACACCTAGAAATACAGAAATTATGTCAGTCATTCTGTAAGAATTATTCTACCTGAAGGTGTAATAGTATCGCATTTGGATTAATAGTTTCAGAGAAAGTGGCACACTGGCATTACTTTCAGTGTGACTCTCACAAATATTGATACTAAGGAACTGCAACATGCTGGTGAACTGCACTCCAAGAGACTTCATCTAGAGGCTTAATATAGATGATAAAATGCATGGGACATAAGAAGGAACTTTTGACAACCCAGTCTACAACCCAAGTGGTCTGGAGATCACCAGACATTTCCCAATGCAGCTTGCTGAAACCACCCTTGTAATGCAATCTTTTATTCCAATAACAAATATTTATGCTCACAAATATGCTTATGGCATCATTTTGGGAGCCACCTGCATTACATCACATTTGCTTTTCAAATATTTACGATTTGGTACTTCTAGCAGTGGGCATCCTATAGGGAGCACTAGGCGTTCACTGTTCAATAATGCAATCAAAGTAATGAGGGAGCAAACATGAGTGATTCTCCTTGCACGAGTGCATTCAATATTGGTCATGTCTGGATGATGGGCACATGTACGCCTGACTTGCAAAAAATGTTCTCTGGTTAAAAGTTGGGGGAGAGAAGAAAGGAAGGAAGGGACAAGCCTGGGAGTTAGGTATATGCCATGGGGTGACCAGCACTATGTTGTCTTCTTTACAGCTAGCAGAACTTTAATCTGTCCATAGGTGAAAAATAATCTGTTGGACAAGTAGGTGAAATTGCCCTGGATATTTTCATTTCAGATAACACCTTGGTGTCAAGAAAGGAGGGGAAGATATTGAGAATGAGTATTAGTTTATATTCAGCCTAAAATGGAAGAAGGAATGGGGAGGAAAAAAAGAAATGTAGCAGCACATTTAAGACTAACCCCTCTCTCTCTCTCTCTCTCTCTGTATCTACTAAAGGAAATGAAGACTCTGAAGTGGAAGCTGTTGCTACCTAATTTCCTCTCCTATTTTGTACACCTGATTGAATACGAAACATAGGTTTTTGTTTAATTGCAATATGCCTTTTTAATCCCCACATTTCATTCCCATCATGACACTCATTTGGCAAGGTTTAAGCATTTTCAGTAGCTTTCACGCTAAGACTCTTTGAATCAGCAGACTTGACCTCTGGAAAGATCTTCTTACAGAAATCATGAGGGGATGAATACAAAAAAGAGGAAATGACTTCAAACAGATTTATCTAACCCTACTTACTCTCCTGGGTGTCCACTCTAATACCCTTGGTATTAGAGGATAAAACAGAAAATAGAAGAAATACTCTTCTTCTTTAGATTGAAATAGTAGATTTATTCCTATGGAAAACTATACCAACATATTCCTGTCATGATACTCCTAATCAATATGAGCATTATGGTTCTACAGCTCCTAAAAAAACAACTTTAAATAAATCAATAAAACTAAAAAGTTAATTTTGTAGTTAATTATGAGACTTTGAATCAAAGTACAGTACACTTAATTTAACTGTAATGAGATAGCACAATAGTAATTTCAAATTAAATAGTCTAATCCTTGAGGATAGAGGCTGCAGCTTTTACTGGGTCTTGGGAATAAAATTTTGGAATAAAAATTTGGTAATCATGTATCGTTACAAACAAGTTGCAGATTTTCTAAAGCCCCATTTAGTTCAATCAGATACTTCCAAAGCCTTCAGACCACCTAATACAAGTTGTTTCAGTCAGTAATGCAGAAACATGAAAAGGGAATTAACCAGACTAAGAGAGGTATAGGGCCTCATTTTGGGGATTCCCAATATCAGTATGGTTTGGATGGGCACCATACCTAATTGGCACCATATTGGATTGGCAATTGTATTAACTGGCTCTGATATCAAAATCAAGCCTGAGAGGTAACCAAGAGGTCAAACTGAGTGAGGAAAGAAACCTCACTGTAAACAAAAGGGGCAGGTCAACTTAAACACCCTCCAGGTAAGACTAAGTCATTTGTCAGGCAAATAAACACCATTCCTGTGGATAATAGGCTTAAGCAGAAGCTGGAGTTTTCTCAGGGAATGCAATCGTGAGAAGCCCACCAGGACACGGATTGACAGATAGCTGTCCCTTGTGCACCTGGACTCCTTCCTCTTCCCTCAATAGCACCCACAATAGATAGCTATTACAACACACATTATGTCTTTGTCATTCAAACACTGCAAACATTAGTGGGTTGATAGTCCATTGTCTGTGTTGCAGCTTCGATTGTTCCATACCTGGAACTGCACATATCTTCCACCACCACTGGCTATTTGTTGGGTACAAATATCCCTGCTTTCAAGATGCCCAGTCCAGTCTCTCAAAGGTCTACCCGTCATTCTGTTCATCTGGGTCCCAGATGAGAACTGTCCTTAGGACCTACCTAAGCCAAGCCACATTTCAGCTCTACACTACTCTTCTGGACTGGTATACCCCCTCCCCCCCCAAAAAAAACCCCTCAGCCTCTCTAGCCATATTTTTTTTCTTCCTTTTCTCCTTCGGTTAGCTCCTGTGTGAATGTTTAACTTTTGTATTTTGTGTGCATGTCTGAGTGAATTCCCCCCAATAAAAACACATTGTTAGCTTTCTTTTGAATCTCTGGCTGGTTCTTTTTCTGTGTGAGCCCATAAACATTGGTAGAAAAGATCTCCTTAAGTTATCCCACTCTCACAGGCCTCCTGTTTGAGCTAATTCATTCCCCACTTTTGCAAGGAGGTATTTGGCATCACAGGGTGGCTCTTGTGGCATCTACATTTTGGGGTAACAGAGGCATCAAAAGGAATAGGTCAGAGAATTCACCTAAGAGCTTGATCAAAAAACCATCCCAATACAAGGCCTTATTGGACAAAGATGGATGGAGCTGGAGCTGGCTTTGAGACAGAAGCCATTTCTGCACTAGACTGTTATAGCGCTATGATTCCACTTTCAACATCCCTATGGAATCCTGGGGTTTGCAGTTTCGGAAGGGGCCAACTGGCCCCTCCCAAAACTGCAAACCCCAGGATTCCATAGGATGTTGAAAGTGGAATCATAGCACTATAACAGTCTAGTGTGGAAATGGCCAGAGAGATGAGGCAAAATTATGGAAATATGGTCCACTCAGGCTTCTTATGGGGGATGCTTTATTTTTAACTTTTGTATGGTTTATATTGATTTTATACCATTTCTCATGTATTATTTTAAATCTGATGATTTTGTGTTTTAAAGTTTTAAAGTTCTGTTGTTCTTAGAAGATTCTTTTTGTGTGCCTTCTTGGGTCCTACTCTTAGAGACAGCAAAATTAATTAATTTCTTTGGAATGTTTCTCCTTTCTGTTGGAAATGTGATTTCTTGGCCTCGTGCTGGAAGTGTTTTGGTTGCCACTGATATGCTTTAGAAGGTAAAGTGATGACTGACTACACCATATTAGTAAAAACCACTGAAGGTAGAATGGAGTTAATTTACTGTCTCATACATATACAATGCTGGATTTCCTCTATTCCATTAGGTGCTGATTCAACTCTCAAGGATGTTTTTGGCTTTCCATCTTCCTAGAGATTAAGCACATGGGTAATCCATAATCTAAATCAAATGTCTGGTCTTTGCTAAAGGAGACCTATAGAATCAATGAATTTTACATAAATATTGATTTATCATTCAGTAGCTGATTAATGGATCTACTGGAGACTAATAAATGTTTATTGAACAAAGACTTTTTTCTTTCTTTCTTTTTTCTTTTTTGCAAAAAATAAGTCCTTATGTCCACTGTTTTGCCTAGTGGGAAGCAAATTGTTGCAATTATTCATTATTTCCATTGAAAAGGAAATAAACAAAAATGTAAAGCCATTCTCACTGGTCAAGCAACCAAGCAATACTCCTATTTTATTTTATGGTTGTTGTTGTTTTTTAATTTGCTTGCTGGTGATTTCATTGGCCACCACCATTTCCATGCTGAGCTAGTTGCGTGTGAGAACACATGACTAATTGAGTCATCTCATCTGGAATCCCAATCCTAAGATAGCAAACTTAAAAAAAAAAACTTGGCTCATCATTACCCGGTGTTCCCTTATCAGTTCAACCAAGATAGCACCTTTCAGTTTAATGAAAGAGAGATCTGGTTGGCAAGATGACAGAACAGTGGGACTTAATCCCTACAGTGACCTGCCTCCCTCCCTCCCCACTAGCCTAGCCTTGCCCTGGAATTTCCTGAACCTGAGCTTTTTTCCCACATTGGCTGCCTGTAAAAACGTGAAACCCATAACATGGAGGACTTCACTTAAACTAGTGGTGTCACTGAAGCAGAGCTAGGAAATTTGTGGCCCTATAGATGTTTTGGACATCATTTTCCAGAAGCCCTAGCCACCATAGCCAATGGTAATAGATTCTATAAGTTTTAGAACAAAACATCTGGTGGGTCAAAGGTTCACCACCGCTCGTGTAATGGACTGAGTAGATAAAGCCCAGGGTGGTATTCTGACTCATTGCAATAAATGAAAGTCTTTTTCATGACCTTAATAATTTCAGAATAGCAACATAAAAATTAGGGTGATTTCAGAGGCATTATCCCCATAAATTCAAAGTTGGGAAGTCTTTTATCTTCCTCTTAACCTTTCTGTCACCTCCTCCTCCCACAGCTCCGCATTACACGAGGTCTGGGAGTGGCTTAGTCTATTGAAGCAATGCTCTATAATGACATTTACCTTTTATTATCTGTCTTATCCGTGGGATCTCTGTCTTGCACAGAAATGTACCCTTAATAAGATATTTCAAAAGAAAAATCTAGGCCAGCTAAACCTGTAGCACTTGAATAGACCCAGAAAATGAATAAGGCTGCTTCACACATGGTACCACAATAATCTGAATTGATAACATTCCAACATTTTTGTGAAGCAGCCCAGAAGACACACAACAAAATTACAGGTGACCATGACACCATGTGATTACTCCAATAGCTGCCTCACAAAGGTGATTGGATGACTAGATCCAAGCTTATTTTGCAACTATAGTACAAACAAACAACAGTTCCTAAGTAGGGGTGTCAAGGAATATATGGTATAAAAGCAAAACTGAAAGCTTGGGAAAAGGAAGGGGGGATATGTGAACCCAAGCCATACTGTGGCTTTTTTAGATAACAGCAAATCACTGTTTTCTATTATGTCTGAACTAAGCCCCTGCATCAAACTACAAGTGGGTTTGCTCTTTGTTTATAGTAGAAACTATACTAGTGATTGAGAGATAACAGATGAAAACAAACAAACAAACAAACAAACAAATAAATAAAGATTTATTATAAATAAAAGAGACAGAAATATAAATTGTATCTAATTACAAATAAACCTTCATAACATTTAGTGCATCTCTGTAGATCACGGCCTAAAGCTGTATTCAAGACCCATTGATGATGTTGGTTTCAATATACAACGTTGCTAAGGCTCACACTATTAGTTTTGTGGTGGAATTACAATGTTTATGACATCTTGCTTATAGCAGACTCCCACTGGTGACTCTGTTGACATTTCAACCACCCAAAGATGGGTGGCAAAGGTTAATAAACAGGGTTTATAAGGTCGAGAGTTTTATTAGAAGTGATAGGCTTTCCCAGGCAGAAGGGAGAAGTGAGAATATAAGTATGTAATATTCTCAGCCCTCTATCCTTTTGAATAATTCAACAGAAAAATCTGCAAAAGGAGCATAATGAGACTAATTTATAATGAATCATATTATGCCAGCATGGTCTTACAAAATAACTTTAACACAATATTAAATTGTTAATAATTTTAGTACCACTCAGTATACGTGTATTTCACAGAAACAACCAAGATAATGCTATACCAGTGTTACTACATAGTCACAAGGTTAAAATGACCAGATACGCATTGAGACATCTTAAACAAGTCCCATCCACTCTACAAACTCTCTACTTAGCAGGACTGGCACTCCAAATTGCTGCAAGAGGCCAGTGCAGCTTTTCAGTCTCCAGCCTACTTATAGACTCCCCAGATTGATAGAACCTGCCCAAGTTTATGCTCTACTGGTGTAGCTCTCAAGATCCTAGTGCCATGTATGGCCCCAATAAAACAGCAGAGTAGGACTTCATGAAAGCACTGTAAGTCTCCAATGATCTCTCTTTCCAATGGAAATCAAACCCAGATGTGGCCAACAGCAGAGGGTGAGGGGAGCATAATATCTAATATTGATCCAAGCCATCCATGTGAATCACTGAGGACTGTATTTGACAGGGTAGACTAGCACCTATGCCATAGGCCAGGGGTGGAAATCATGTGGTCCTCCAGATGCAACTTCCAGCATTCCTTTCCACTGGCTGTTGGCCAGGGCTAATGGGACTGCAACTGTATGAACTACACCGCTGCCATAAACAGAAATGCTATAAAGTCCCCATATTATATGGGAAATTTGTCAACATCCTATGGAACACTGGGATTTGCAGTTTAGGGAGGGGCCTTTAGAATTCTCAGCCCGAGAGATCTTTGACCTCAGTAAACTACAAACCCCAGAATTCCATAGGATGTTGAAAGTAGAATAATAGCACTATAAAAGTGTAGTGCGGAAAAGGCCTTAAACTGAGTGGGAAAAGAAGGTCTTTCCCGGTTCCAGCCTAAATATCCAAACTCCATCTGCAACTCCCAAGTCATATTTCTCACATGATGAGTTTTCCAGAGCAGTCTTATATATATGACTTATATACAGTCTTATATACCCCACCCACAAATATACTTGGATGTTTGACTCTGAGATCACAGAATGTATTTCTTCCTCCATTTCTGAGGGCTGGGGCAAGCATAATGAAAAAAAGCTATAAATGTACTCCCTATTACCTTTTTCATCTTCTAAAGGCAGCTCAGGAATTTTGTGAACGCTCAGCCATGGGTGGAAGGAAGGGTGTCTGTTGTTCCTCTCATTCAACCATCTAATGATAACAAGATTTGAGGGCTGATTTAGACAGCAGCTAAGCAGAACAGTGATGAACAAGTTCTGGAGGGCAGCTTCCCTCCCCTGAGACCTAATGGATAGCCATTAAAGAGAGAGAGAGAGAGAGCAAAAATGTAGGGTAGCCAGAAGTAACTGAGGGGTTTTTTTTTGCCTTTTTTTAAAGCACCTTTTTAAGTTTAAAGGTTTAAGTTTAAAAACGTAAAAAAGTATAGGGGTCTTCACCTTGCATCAGAGGAGAACTGACACTCTTGGCTTATATCCAGATTTTTTGAAAGACCATATCTCTTCATCTGAACCTGTCTGAGTATTATGATCTTTGAGGGAAGGCTCTCTCGCTGTCCCACCACCCAGATAGGCCTGTCTGATGAGTACAAGGGAGACAACCTTCTTGGTGGCTGCCCCTGAGCTGTGGAATTTCCTCCCAGAGGAGGTTAGCTTTGACCTCCTCACTGTTTTTTTTTTGCCAGCAGGCGGAGGCCTATTCATTTAAACAGGCTTTCAGCTTTCAGGGTAATTGGTTGTGGCAGAAGGATCTTTTAATGGGATGTGTTCTATTTTTATTAGGCTCTGACTATGTTCCAAAGTGTTGTAAATCTGATTGTCTCTTTAACACTTTTGCAACACTTTTGTATTATATACTCTTTTAGTCATATTTTGCTTTCATTTTTATTGTATATGTCATCCTGATGGTGCAGCCCTCTGCAGATCTACTTAGAAGTACAGTTATTAAGTTAATTGGTGCATTCCACCAGGTAAATGTGTATAGGATTATGACTTTATATCTTATTTTCCCTCCTGTTCAGGCTACAAAAAGAAAACAGAACTGAGTCTATTTCTATAGTTGAGTGTCTTTCTAAAATTCAGCTCTTTTGCTGGGAGAGTGCTGAGCACAGCCTGGTAATGTCAAACATCTCTGATTTGATTTGTGTGGGACCAGATGTCAATAAATTAGGATTTAACATTGTTGAAGCAGATGACAATGTAGGAAGTATAAAAGGCTTTCATTGCCAGTAACAATCAAAAGAAGACATTTACATCATGTTGTCCAAGTACTGTATTCTCTGTAATTTAAGTGCATTATAAGAATATCTGAAAAGCAATCAACCCTATATTTTTATTCCTTCCCCAGGAATAATATTATGTCAGTGTGCTTTTGTTGTTCGTAGCATATCTTCTGCTGTCTTTGCACAGCCTTGAAAAATTGTATGTGGACTTTCAATCAAATATTGTACACCACTTACTTCATTAAGACAGTAGTGTTTCCTCAAAAAACAAAAAGAAGTCAGAATCATGTTTTCTGCACCTAATAACTAGAACAATAAGTTTCCACATGAATGTACTGGATTTTGGGACAAAGGGAATGTTTTACTGTCTTTTTTCAGTTGGCTGAAATGCATTTACCCTTTATATCAGAATTAGATTTCATACATGACCCATGTTTAGAGTGGCCCAGCGATCTATTTTACATTGGCTTAGTCTCTAATTCAAGGATCTTAGAGGATAATTCTGTTTAAGGCATCCTGTCACCCATATCATACAACCCCACTCTGTGGGATGTGCATAAGTGCACACATTTATAGCTGGAACACATATTTGAAAGTGCTGGCTGTAAGCATACAGCCAGATCAGCATGATGTCAGATATTATAAGGGCATAAGTTCAGAGAAGAAAGCCCAGTGCTGATGGACATGGGATAATCCTTATAATAAACGGTAATCTATGCAGAGCACTCCCAAGAACAATAGAAGGCAAAACTGTCCAGATGAAGGAGTGACTCTACTGTGTGAGCATGTCCTACAGAGACCTTCTCCATTTAGTACCACTCTACTGAAAACATTAAGAGACTGTCAGGACTCTCATCAATGTTTTTGTCACCTAGAATTAAGACAATCAACCCATTCTGGATTCCTTTGCCAACCCTGTGAGTAAACCATTAGCTGTCTCTGCTCACATTCTCCTTCAATGGGGAAATACGGTATAAAAATGCCAGCTCAGCCCCAGTAAATTGTAGTACATAGAAGTATATTGGGCATTACACAGCACATGGCACCTCAGATTCCTGGTCTCTCATGCTACACACAGATGCTCTGTTTGAGCCATTTCACTATGACCTTCTGCTTCAGGACCAGTGACTATTACTCTTTCCATTTGATCTCCCCACCACCTTTCCTGCCTCACTGTCTGATAGCCTTGTATGGTTCTTGAGAGTGTCTGAAATCTGCATGCTTGTTAATTCCCAATAAAATACTCTGTTTAACTGAGTATTCTTTGCCATTAGTACTGGTATACACAAGTGAAAAGATCCTGCCATTATCCTCTTCTTACAGGCCTCCTTTGAACTCATAATTCCCCAAATTCTAAGGTGACACTGGCATTCTTGGGGTTCCCAAAGTCCCCCACCTTTTAGGGTAACAATCCTCTGTGTCAAGGCATGGCAATTTGTGGTTCTGTTGGATCTAGCTCCATCAATCCTGGCCAGCCCAGCTAATGGTTATATAAAAGGGCTGAACAGTCCAAGTACAATTTGAAGAGAAAGAAGTATAAGAAGAGGAATGTACAAATACACACGTGAAAAAAAAAAATCTAGGTTCTTAGGAAACCACAAGCTAAATGTGAGTCAACAGTGTGATGTGGTAGACAAATGTGCAATTAATTCTAGGTTGCTTCAACAGGAATGTAGCAAAGTAATAGTACCTCTATTTTGCTTAGGCTGGACCTCTTCTGGAATATTGTACCCAGTTTTGGGCACTGCTGTTCAAGAAATATTTTGACAAGCTTAAAATGTGTCCAGAGGACAGTGACCAAGATGGTGGCCTGGATATCATACCTTTTTCCCAGCTCAGGATTGAGGGTGACTTACAACTGTGAAAACAAACATGACTAATAATTGCACTGCATACAAAAATTAAAAATCATAAAACTAGCAATAAAATTATAGCCAGTTAAAAGCATAAGCACCAAAAATAAAATAAATAGGCTACACAGCACATCATGTAAGGCCTGCTCCCTTGAATCATAGAATCATAGAAATGTAGAGTTGGAAGAGACCACACGGGCCATCCAGTCCAATTCCTGTCATGCAGGAACACCCTCAAAATCAATCCCGACAGATGGCCATCAAGCCTCTGCTTAAAAACCTCCAAGGTAGGAGATTCCACTACTCTCCGAGGCAGCAGATTCCACTGCCGTGATAGCCCACCGTCAGGAAGTTCTTCCTGAGGTTCAGGTGGAATCTCCTTTCCTGCAGCTTGAATCCATTGCTCCTTGTCCTGGTTTCTGGAGCAGCAGAAAACAAGCCCCCTCCTTCCTCTACGTGGCATCCCTTCAAATATTTAAACATGGCTATCATGTCCCCTCTTAACCTCCTTTTCTGCAGACTAAACATACCCAGCTCTCTCAGTCTATCCTCATAGGGCATGTTTTCCAGGCCTCTCACCATTTTGGTCACCCTCCTCTGGACTTGCTCCAGCTTTGTCCAATATCCTTGAATTGGGGTGCCCAGAACTGGACACAGTATTCAAGATGGGGTCTAACCAAAGCAGAGTAGAGTGGTACCAGTACCTCCCTCATCTTAGACACCATACTCCTGTTTTTGGACCAGCCGAAGAATACACGGCTCTCTGGCTGCCGCATCACACTGCTGACTCATGTTCAGCTTGTGGTCTATGAAGACTCCTAGATCCCTTTCACACGTACTGCTTATCCAGCCACGTGTCTCCCCCATCCTATATTT
This sequence comes from Ctenosaura bakeri, assembly GCA_948474755.1. Taxonomy (NCBI): domain Eukaryota; kingdom Metazoa; phylum Chordata; class Lepidosauria; order Squamata; family Iguanidae; genus Ctenosaura; species Ctenosaura bakeri. The sequence goes on along the minus strand of CAOLHI010004515.1, from coordinate 7,937 downwards.
CTGTATTCCATTATTTCTGCCTAAGTGTAGGACCTTACATTTCTCTCTGTTGAATTTCATTTTGTTCGCCCTGGCCCAGCTCTCCAATCTATCCAGGTCATTTTGAATTTTGATCCTGTCCTCTGGGATTAGCAACCCCTCCCAATTTGGTGTCATCTGCAAATTTGATGAGCATGCCCTCTATTCCTTCATCTAAGTCATTGATAAAAATATTGAACAGCACTGTCAGGACAGAACCTTGTGGCACCCCACTTTAGCCACTTCTCTCCAGGATGAAAAAGCAGCCATCCGCTATCACCCGTTGGGTTCGGTCGGTCAACCAATTACATATCCAATTAACAGTAGCCCTGTCTAGCCCACATTTTACTAGCTTCGATGCAAGAATGTCATGGGGAACTTTGTCAAAGGCCTTACTGAAATCGAGATATGCTACATCCACAGCATTCCTCCTCTTCATCTATCAAGCTAGTAACTCTATCATAAAAAGAGATCAGATTAGTCTGGCATGACTTATTTTTGACAAAATCCATGTTGACTTCTCGTGATTATTGCGTTGTTTTCTAAATGATTAGAAACTGAACGCTTAATGATCTGCTCCAGGATCTTTGGGTAACGATGTTGTAGGCTGACTGGGCGATAATTATTTGGGTCCCTTTTTTTCCCTTTTCTTGAAGAAAGATGGGGATAACATTTGCTTTTTCACTTGCTGGACCTTCTCCTGTCCTCCAAGATTTAAAATTATAGCAAGCGGTTCCGAAATGACCTCTGCCAGCTCTTTTAGGTCCCAGGATGCAATTCATCTGGCCCTGGAGACTTGAATTCATCCAATGCGGCCAGGTATTCCTGTACCACCTCTCTACTTATTAAGTGCCTCATTTCCTCTGCTCTCCTCCCCTGCTCCCCTACCGCCAGGTTGAGTGCTTGTATCCTTCTGGGAAAATACGGAGGCAAGAAGGTGTTAAGTAGCTCTGCCTTTTCTCTCCCCCCTGTGAGTAAATTCCGCTATCTTCTCTGCGTAGCGACCCTACTGTCTCCTTTCTTTCCTTTTGCTGCGGACATATTTTAAAAAACCTTTTTATTGTTTTTGATGTTTCTGGCCAGCCTAAGTTCGTTCTGTGCTTTAGCCTTGGACCTCTTCCCTACATCTCCTGGCTACTTGCTTAAATTCTTCTTTGGTGTTTTCCTTCTTCCATTTCCTATACGTGTTTCTCTTAACTCTTAGCTCAGCTGAGAGTTCTTTAGTCAACCATTCTGGTTTCATGCCTTCCATTTTTCCTCCTTATTGGCACAGTTTTCATGCTCGTCAGTATCTCCTTTTTAAGGAACTCCCATGCCTCCTGAACTCCTTTCCCTTTCACTATTCCTGACCACGGAATTCCAGCCAGCAGCTCCCTAAGTTTACAGAAGTCCGCTTTTTTAAAATCTAAGACGAGTGTCTGGCTACCCTTATTCTCTCCCTTCCCACTGAATGCTAAATTCCAACAGGGTATGGTCACTCCCCCAAAGTATCCAACCACTTCTACCACATTCACAAGGTCATCCCTGTTGGTCAAGACCAGATCTAGAATATTTGATCCCCTTGTGGCCTCTTCCACCTTCTGGACCATGAAGTTGTCTGCAAGACAAGCAAGAAACTTGCTGGACCTTGCTGTCTTGGCAGAGTTTGACTGCCAGCATATATCCGGGTAATTGAAATCTCCTATTATTACTGTATCTCTCCTTTTTGATGCTTCAGTCATTTGGTTGAGGAAGGCGTCATCCAAGTCCTCAGCCTGGGTCTGGAGGTCTGTAGAAACCCCCACCAGAATATCCCTATTGTTTCTCGCTGCCTTAATTCTTACCCAACGTGCTCTCTACCTGGCTCTGGGTTTAAGCCCAGGATCTCTTCACAGGTGAAAACATCCTTGACATACAAGGCTACTCCTCCTCTCTTTCTTGTTTGGTCTATTTTTGACAAAATAGGCTATACCCCTCTATTCCTATATTCCAATCATGAGACTCATCCCACCAGGTCTCAGTGATGCCTATCAAATCGTATTTATTTTCTTGTACTAGGAGTACAAGCTCATCCTGCTTGTTTCCCATACCGCATTAGTGTAGAGACACTTAAGTCCCCAGGCTCTTTCCTGCAAGTCCTGGGACCATTGTTTCTCACTCCTCCCGCCATGGCCGCTTGTACTACTTGTCCAGTATCATTTGGCTCTTTCCCCCTGTGTTCTTGAGTCCTTGCCCTGAATAATATTGTCTCCCTCCCCAGTGGATCTTAGTTTAAAGACCTCTTAATCTTCCTTGCAAGACTGTTTGCAAAAACATTCCTGCCCAGTTTTGTGAGGTGCAGCCCATCCCTCGCCAGAAGCCCATGTTCATGGAAATTCAGGCCATGTTCCAAATCCTAAACCGTTGTTGGCGGCACCATGTGCGGAGCCAGTTGTTGACCTCTACTATTGCCCTTTCCCTACATGCGCCGTATCCTTGAACAGGGAGGAGAGACGAATGGACCCACCTGCACACCAAGGTCCTTAAGCGGTCCCCATACGCCGTAGTCCTTTGCAATGTGGTTTAAGCTGCTCCTCGCAAGGCCTATTCATTGGTTTCCTCATGAACCCAAAATGAGGGGATTATAGTCAGTGGGTTTGACTAGCCTGGTTAGCCTCTCCGTTCATGTGGTTCATCCTGGCCCCAGGAAGACAACAGACTTCTCGATTCAGCTTGTCCGTTTTGCAGATTGCTGTTTCAGTTCCTCTTAGCAAAGAGTCCCCAACAACCAGAACTCGCCTCCTCTGAGACTTGTCCTGGGCTCCTCGGCGAACCTGTTCTACTCGGACTGCCTGGGCATTCTGTTTAGGCTGGGGAGTGTTGATCTAGTCCCTGTTGGTGAAGTTTGATTCCTTGTTGACATTCTGTTCCCTCCGCGTGGTGCTCCTCATTGTTCATAAGGCCAAGTAGTTCGAAGTGATTGTGTATGCTAAGAGTCTCTGTTACCTTCCTGGTCCTTTTACTCCTCCGTGTGACATTCGCCCAAACCTCCGTTTCCCGGCAAAGTGTGGTGACTTCCTGATCTGGCAGCTCCTCCGTGCATTCGGCTTTGTAGGTCTTCTCTGCCCTATCCAAACTCCTCCCCTTCCCTGTGAGCAAAGATGGAGATCAGAGTTTCTTGTGTTCTCCAGCTGGCGAACCTTCTCCTCCAAGAAGGTGACCAGTCTGGACTTGGTGCAGGTAGACCCTTGTGGCAAGAAAAGGAACATGCCACAAGCGTTAGACAGCTGCTGTCTGCAGCAGCTCCCTCACCTTCCATCCTTGAAACAACAGAGAGTAGTACAGGAGAAGCTCGAGAAAGTAAAGGAGTGTAAGTGCGCGCGCCAAAGGAAATGAGCTAGAGGCCCGTTGGTAGCTCCTAATAAAGCTCCTCCCCGCGAGCTGCTCCTCCTCGTCGTGAGTCTAGACCGTGTGATCAGGCAGAGCCCCACGGCCAGGCAGTAGCCAGCAAACAATAGCAAGCAATTAACAGCAAAAACAAGCAAGGCCCCCAGCACAGCAAAAACAAGCTCAGCAAACAAGCCTGTGAAACACACCTGGTCTCAGGACGTCTTCACAGGCCCAGCTCTCCTCTGCTCTTTCCTCTGGGAATGAGCTAGAGGCCCGTTGGTAGCTCCTAATAAAGCTCCTCCCCGCTAGCTGCCTCCTCCCTTCTCTGTTAGTCAGACCGTGTGATCAGGCAGAGCCCACGGCCAGGCAGTAGCCAGCAAACAATAGCAAGCAATTAACAGCAAAAAACAAGCAAGGCCCCCAAGCACAGCAAAAACAAAGTCAGCAAAAACAAGCCTGTGAAACACACCTGGTCTGAGGACGTCTTCACAGGCCCAGCTCTCCTCTGCTCTTTCCTCTGGGAAATGAGCTAGAGGCCCGTTGGTAGCTCCTAATAAAGCTCCTCCCCGCTAGCTGCCTCCTCCCTCTCGTTAGTCAGACCGTGTGATCAGGCAGAGCCCACGGCCAGGCAGTAGCCAGCAAACAATAGCAAGCAATTAACAGCAAAAACAAGCAAGGCCCCCAAGCACAGCAAAAACAAGCTCAGCAAAAAACAAGCCTGTGAAACACACCTGGTCTAGGACGTCTTCACAGGCCCAGCTCTCCTCTGCTCTTTCCTCTCTGGAATGAAGTGCAGAGGCCCGTCTGGATGCCTCTCCTAATAAAGCTCCTCCCCGCTAGCTGCCTCCTCCCTCTCGTTAGTTATACTTGTTATCAGGCAGAGCCCACGGCCAGGCAGTAGCCAGCAAACAATAGCAAGCAATTAACAGCAAAAACAAGCAAGGCCCCCAAGCACAGCAAAAACAAGCTCAGCAAAAAACAAGCCTGTGAAACACACCTGGTCTAGGACGTCTTCACAGGCCCCAACTCTCCCTCTGCTCTTTCCTCTGGAACGAGCTAGAGGCCCGTTGGTCTGAATAAAGCTCCTCCCCTGCTAGCTGCCTCCTCCCTCTCGTTAGTCAGACCGTGTGATCAGGCAGAGCCCACGGCCAGGCAGTAGCCAGCAAACAATAGCAAGCAATTAACAGCAAAAACAAGCAAGGCCCCCAGCACAGCAAAAACAAGCTCAGCAAAAAACAAGCCTGTGAAACACACCTGGTCTAGGACGTCTTCACAGGCCCAGGCTCTCCTCTGCTCTTTCCTCTGGGAAATGAGCTAGAGGCCCGTTGGTAGCTCCTAATAAAGCCTCCCTCCTAGCTGCCTCCTCCCTCTGCCTTAAGTCAGACCGTGTGATCAGGCAGAGCCCACGGCCAGGCAGTAGCCAGCAAACAGTAGAAGCAATTAACAGCAAAAACAAGCAAGGCCCCCAAGCACAGCAAAAACAAGCTCAGCAAAAAACAAGCCTGTGAAACACACCTGGTCTGAGGACGCTTCACAGGCCCAGCTCTCCTCTGCTCTTTCCTCTGGGAAATGAGCTAGAGGCCCGTTGGTAGCTCCTAGAAAGCTCCTCCCCGCTAACCTGCCTCCTCCGCCAAGTCAGACCGTGTGATCAGGCAGAGCCCACGGCCAGGCAGTAGCCAGCAAACAATAGCAAGCAATTAACAGCAAAAACAAGCAAGGCCCCCAAGCACAGCAGTAAAACAAGCTCAGCAAAAAAAACAAGCCTGTGAAACACACCCCGTCAGGACGTCTTCACAGGCCCAGCTCTCCTCTGCTCTTTCCTCTGGAAGTCAGTGAGGAGGCCCGTTGGTAGCTCCTGAGAAAGCTCCTCCCCGCTAGCTGCCTCCTCCCTCGTGAGTCAGACCGTGATATCAGGCAGAGCCCACGGCCAGGCAGTAGCCGGCCAGCAAACAATAGCAAGCAATTAACAGCAAAAACAAGCAAGGCCCCCAAGCACAGCAAAAACAAGCTCAGCAAAAAAACAAGCCTGTGAAACACACCTGGTCTAGGACGTCTTCACAGGCCCCAGCTCTCCTCTGCTCTTTCCTCTGGGAAATGAGCTAGAGGCCCGTTGGTAGCTCCTAATAAAGCTCCTCCCGCTAGCTGCCTCCTCCCTCGCTGAGCTCAGACCGTGTGATCAGGCAGAGCCCACGGCCAGGCAGTAGCCAGCAAACAATAGCAAGCAATTAACAGCAAAAACAAGCAAGGCCCCCAAGCACAGCAAAAACAAGCTCAGCAAAAACAAGCCTGTGAAACACACCTGGTCTAGGACGTCTTCACAGGCCCAGCTCTCCTCTGCTCTTGGAAACCAGCTAGAGGCCCGTTGGCAGCCTCCTAGAAAGCTCCTCCCCGCTAGCTGCCTCCTCCCTCTCGTTAGTCAGACCGTGTGATCAGGCAGAGCCCACGGCCAGGCAGTAGCCAGCAAACAATAGCAAGCAATTAACAGCAAAAACAAGCAAGGCCCCCAAGCACAGCAAAAACAAGCTCAGCAAAAAACAAGCCTGTGAGTGTATCTGGTCTAGGACGTCTTCACAGGCCCAGCTCTCCTTCTGGCTCTTTCCTCTGGGAATGAGCTAGAGGCCCGTTGGTAGCTCCTGAGAAAGCCTCCTCCCCCGTGAGCTGCTCCTCCCTCGCGTTAGTCAGACCGTGTGATCAGGCAGAGCCCACGGCCAGGACAGTAGCCCAGCAAACAATAGCAAGCAATTAACAGCAAAAACAAGCAAGGCCCCCAAGCACAGCAAAAAAAGCTCAGCAAAAACAAGCCTGTGAAACACACCTGGTCTAGGACGTCTTCACAGGCCCAGCTCTCCTCTGCTCTTTCCTCTGGGAAATGAGCTAGAGGCCCGTTGGTAGCTCCTAGAAAGCTCCTCCCCGCTAGCTGCCTCCTCCCTCTCGTTAGTCAGACCGTGTGTGTGATCAGGCAGAGCCCACGGCCAGGCAGTAGCCAGCAAACAATAGCAAGCAATTAACAGCAAAAACAAGCAAGGCCCCCAAGCACAGCAAAAACAAGCTCAGCAAAAAAAAAAAACAAGCCTGTGAAAAACACCTGGTCTAGGACGTCTTCACAGGCCCAGCTCTCCTCTGCTCTTTCCTCTGGGAAATGAGCTAGAGGCCCGTTGGTAGCTCCTAGAGACAGCTCCTCCCCGCTAGCTGCCTCCTCCCTCTCGTTAGTCAGACCGTGTGATCAGGCAGAGCCCACGGCCAGGCAGTAGCCAGCAAACAATAGCAAGCAATTAACAGCAAAAAACAAGCAAGGCCCCCTAAAAAAGCACAGCAAAAACAAGCTCAGCAAAAAACAAGCCTGTGAAACACACCTGGTCTGAGGACGTCTCTCACAGGCCCTGACTCTCCTCTGCTCTTTCCTCTGGGAATGAGCTAGAGGCCCGTGCAGCTCTGAGAAAGCTCCTCCCCGCTAGCTGCCTCCTCCCTCTCGTTAGTCAGACCGTGATCAGGCAGAGCCCACGGCCAGGACAGTAGCCAGCAAACAATAGCAAGCAATTAACAGCAAAAACAAGCAAGGCCCCCAAGCACAGCAAAAAAAAAGCTCAGCAAAAAAAAAAACAAGCCTGTGAAACACACCTGGTCTAGGACGTCTTCACAGGCCCAGCTCTCCTCTGCTCTTTCCTCTGGGAATGAGCTAGAGGCCCGTTGGTAGCTCCTAGAAAGCTCCTCCCGCCAGCCGCCTCCTCCCTCTCGTTAGTCAGACCGTGTGATCAGGCAGAGCCCACGGCCAGGCAGTAGCCAGCAAACAATAGCAAGCAATTAACAGCAAAAACAAGCAAGGCCCCCAAGCACAGCAAAAACAAGCTGCAGCAAAAAAAAAAACAAGCCTGTGAAACACACCCTGGTCAGGACGTCTTCACAGGCCCAGCTCTCCTCTGCTCTTTCCTCTGGGAATGAGCTAGAGGCCCGTTGGTAGCTCCTGAATAAAGCTCCTCCCCGCTAGCTGCCTCCTCCCTCGCTGCTCAGTCAGACCGTGTGATCAGGCAGAGCCCACGGCCAGGCAGTAGCCAGCAATAGCAAGCAATTAACAGCAAAAACAAGCAAGGCCCCCAAGCACAGCAAAAACAAGCTCAGCAAAAAAAAAAAACAAGCCTGTGAAACACACCTGGTCTAGGACGTCTTCACAGGCCCAGCTCTCCTCTGCTCTTTCCTCTGGGAATGAGCTAGAGGCCCGTTGGGTAGCTCCTAGAAAGCTCCTCCCCGCTAGCTGCCTCCTCCTCCCTCTCGTTAAAGTCAGACTGTGTGATCAGGCAGAGCCCACGGCCAGGCAGAGCCCAGCAAACAATAGCAAGCAATTAACAGCAAAAACAAGCAAGGCCCCCCAAGCACAGCAAAAACAAGCTCAGCAAAAACAAGCCTGTGAAACACACCTGGTCTGATGTTACTCTCACAGGCCCAGCTCTCCTTCTGCTCTTTCCTCTGGGAAATGAGCTAGAGGCCCGTTGGTAGCTCCTAATAAAGCTCCTCCCCGCTAGCTGCCTCCTCCTCGTCAGTCAGACCGTGTGATCAGGCAGAGCCCACGGCCAGGC